>VMDR010003787.1:0-67480 GCA_007922815.1 Macrotus californicus
AAGAACTGTATGCTGATTTAAAAGCAGGTTCGTCCTGATCAGGAGTCAGAGGTTTGAAGTGAGTGAGATGAGAGGGACTGGTAGGCGACCGAGGCAAGTCATTGGCGGAGTCCAATGTGGGGGAAGCCTTATCATCTGTGGCCATTTCATGAGTCTACAACACGAAAGAAATAAGCACAAGATATAAAGTTCCTCAGGGAACTCAAACGTTAATTCTAAACAGCATCCCTAAATATCTGAAAATCTGACTCTGAAAATTCAGACCTATGAAAACCAAACAGTAAATAAAACCAGTTTAGCATATACCCTAAATTAAGGCTAGAAAACTGCAGTCTGGATCATAAGGAAGTCTCAATCACCTAAAATCACTATTATATAGCCAATCTAACTTTCAACACTGCTGCTCAAATTACAGAAAATATCAAAATTATTTAAAAATTGGGAGTAGGACAGAAATGTGAACAGGCAAAAAGAAATAAAATGCATTTTTACATAGTTTATATCCTTTCCATTTTAAGATGTTTTTGTTAAAAGAGGCATTTGGTAGTTTTTGAAAAACTGGTTTTTTACAAGCACATAAATTCCTCAAAGCTTTGTTTTATTCCAATTTTTTCTCTTAAAAAATATAGAAGGTAAATGTTTCCAAGAAAATGAAATAGTCACCTCTTAATGACACGGCTACAATAACCTCAAAAATTACCTCAAGCTATGCCTCCACACCTCGGGAACTATCCACTCGACAAGCCGTTCCCCGTCATCTTCTTCCCAGACATTAAAATGAAGATCCTAGAGGACTTTTTTAAATAAATAGCCAAAATTCACAATTGAACTAAAGCAGTAAAGGCAACCACATCACCAGGTGGAAGTTGCAGGAAAGCACTGATGTGTTTTCTGCCAGCTTGAGTACTACTTCAAATAAAAATAAAAGAACCATGAACTACACACAAACTCTAGTCACTAAAGTGCTATGGTTTGGGATCTAATTTTTACTTAACAGAGAGGACACTCTTATAAAATGTTCTCACTTTCACAGTCATATTTACCATCTCACTTAATTTTTACAGAAACCCTGAAAGGTGCACAGAAGTGGCCTTATTCCTGTATTTTACCTTTGAGGGAACTGATCCATGCACACTGAACCTAACACGACTTTCTAGAGAGTCACACCACTTGTCACCGGTGGATCTGTCAGTAAACCCCAAGGGTCACCCTGGGATTCTTCTTTAAGCACAAAATTAGTTTTGTAGCTCTTCACAAACTTCCAGTTCTAGGCTATTTGAATTCTAACTACTCAAAATGTTGCCTGTTTAATAATTTACTTAATAAATTAAAGTAGCAATGAAACCACTGACTTGAACGGAATTTTGGCAGTAAATGTTTATTGGCATGAGGGAGAGGGAAAGGAAAAGGGGAAGAAGAGGAGGCAGAAGCAAAGGAAGAAGAGGGGGAAGGGAGAGAAAAGGAGGAAGGAGAGGGAAGATAGGTCTCTAACATAATCTGTTAGGGAGGGTTGTCAATAAACCTTCCAAAATATTGAAACAATCCATGTTCTAGCATAAAGGGTTAGGAGAGAAGATGGAAACTGATCGAATGTAAACTCCAAAAAGTGAAAAAGGGGTAAAAAAAAGAGCACTGGAGAAAAAGAATAAAGTGAGGGCAATAACCCTCAGGCCTTGGAAATCAGCCTACATTCATTCTACTTTGACAAAAGAAACATCAGAAGCAGAGTCAGCACTCTGCCCAAAGAGACTTAGCGTTACTTTAAAGGGATCACCCACATACAAAACTTTTATTAGGTTACGCAGATGTGAAGATAAAAATTACCATGGAAACTCTCAGCAATTGTAGTCTCTGGAGGATAAACACACCACTTACTTACACATCAGGATTCCAGAAAAAACTACCATACAACTCTTATTCTCTTGTTGCTTACTATGAATTAACATATAAATTAATAGCACTCTTTCCTACCTGACAGGTAATTAAAAGTGTTAACCTACTCATCCAAAGACTTCTGATTATCACCAGTATTTTCTTTGCATGGTCTCATTTGAAGGCTACTATTTATTACATACAGGCTGACTTCACACTATCTTGCTGCTTAAGCCAATGTGAAGACTAATTGGGAGTTAAAATGAAGAAAATAAACCCAACCTGCCAGCCAGTATCAAAATTTCTGCAGATTAAAAAAAATCCAAGTATCAGTCGAGTCCTTTCTAACTAATTTTTGAAAAATACTCAAAAGACATCTAATAATGCAGGACAGCTGGAGACTAGAAATGTTTTCATCCACAAAGACTTTTTTGTTGTGGTTCAACTTTTGATCAACAAGCCAAGAGAAACCCTAAAGGCAAACCACAATGTGATCCATATTACTCTTCCAAAAACGAAAAGGGCAGGAAGCAGTCCTGCTCTACGGAAGAGACCTGCTCAATCTTTGCCACAAACCCAAACCCAACTGAGAGAAACTAAGATTGTTTTTTGTAAGAATCCTGATGGAGAACTTCTGGAGTGGCAGAAAATGAGATTCAAGTAAGTCAGAGATCAGATTCAAATAAACCAGAAATGAATCAAAGAAATCATCGGTGCAATATACCAAGCAACTACCTGTCCTGTCCTTAGCGCACTAACGTAACAGAGGGTGCACTTAATCAATACATGATTATTTACCATATACATAGTAGATAAACAAAAATAACTGCTTTACACAGAACGCTAGCATTTCTCATATTTCTGGAATGTCTTACAAGTAACATCTATATTAGACATAAGACTTCAATTCCTTAAAAATAGCCATCACATTCCAGTCTCGTCCTCTTGCTGGGAACATTCTAAGCAAAGGGAAAATACTAATTGGGAAGCAAGTCTCCTCTTTAGACTGTGGAACAAGCAGAAATGGAATAGCCTCCAACAGCAGAGGCAAACGTTTCAGGAGGCATCTACATATTTGAAACCCCACGACTGCTGTCCTTTCTGGAGCTCGTGAACTTTCTTTTCCAGCCTATGGAGGTACCTCTGACACACAGATTCAGAGCTAATCCACCAGAGAGGGGAGGAACTGGACCGTGCACCTCCAAAGTGAGCTAAGGGACACAGGACAAGAGAACTTCGAATGTTTCCAAGGAAACCTCAAGAAGAGCCCCATCCGGTTCCCTTCCACAGTCGCATGACAAGGGGCAACGGGGGAATCAGGGGAGCCGGCTAGCAGCGCACAAAGATTCTCTGCCCTTCCCGGCCCAGCCGCAGTTGGGGAGCCACAGCTCTCCCCTTCCTTTTAGCCTTCCCCTCCGCTCCGGCTCCGGAGCTCCCCAAATCGGCCCTCGGCCCCACTCTCAGCCCCAGCAGGCGGCGCACCAGGGCCCCGCCCTTACCTGCGCCTCTGGCCCGGGCCCACAGACCCCTCCACCCTAGCCGCCGCTTCACACCGTTGGGGCGCAGGAAGCCGGCTTCGGAGGGCAGCGACGGGCCTCCGACTGTTGCGGGAGGAAGCAAAGCAGCTTACATGATTGGTGTGGCTCCTCGCTTCCCCAAGGCTCCTCCCTCTGTTTCTCCTCTCCTCCAATCCGCAACTTTCCTGACCACCGGCTCCGCCCTCTCTTTCCGGCCCGCACGACGCGAGATCAGATGTTCAGGCAGAGGGAATCCAACCCAGATAGAGTCGTTCCTGACAATTTGGCCGAGTTTAGGCCGCCTCAGCCTTCTTAGAAGGAGCCGGGACGGCTGCGCGCGTGAGCATCAGTCGTGCGGGGTCACTTGATGGGTGCCCGCCGGCCGGCGGCTACCGTATGTGTTCGATGATGTGGGCACTCATAATATGTAACCGCGCGCAGTGGTCTCAGGACTGACATTCACTCGTGCAATTTAGAGCATTTATGTCTATAGCCAAGACTGTTATATTTGGATGACTCTGCCAATAACCAACCACGTGACCTTAAACAAATTTCTTTAGGCCCAAGACAGGTTATCTGTAAAATGGGGCTAATAATAGTACCCACTTAACAGATTTTTTGAGGATCAAGAATTGCATGGAAAGCATCTGGCAAAGTATCAAACCCGGAGTAAGCGATGTTAGCTCTGTGGAGGAAAAGGGGACCACATACTAAACCTGACAAGCCCAGGGGAGGCCAGCATGGGGGGCCTTACAAACTCAGAGATCGAAAGTAATCACATAGGATATTCCAAACATGAAAATTCCTAACTAAAAGCACGTCACAGCCGTACTCAAGTCCTAGGCCTTCAGCTTCCTTCACAAAGATTACTCTTTACCTTAAGTGAGCCTATTGTCTGTTTACTTCTAAGAGAAGCCTTTGAAATGTCAGAGTGTCTCCTCTTCCAGATCCCTCAGGGCACAACTGCCTGCACCAGAGCACCAGACCACAGAGCCCCTCATTGTTGTCTTATTTGTTCCATACCATCTTTATATGCTGGAACTGTTCATTATTAACTATCCTATACCCACCAGTGTAAAAGATGTATATGTCTCTTCATTTTACTTCTTATTGAAACCCAGAGGTTTCCCCCCTTTGCTTTCTCCCACCAATGGATTTCACCTAACCCTATTTATGTCTCCTCCTTTTCTTCTAATGTATAAAATAAGCTGCAGAACTGCCATTCTGTGGAGCAGTTTCTCAATTCATTGAGATTCTGCTTCTCCCCAATTGTCAGTTTGACTCAAATAAACTCATAAAAAATTCTTAACCTGGCTGGTGTGGTTCAGTGGATTGAGCACGGGCCTGGGAACCAAAGCGTTGCAGGTTCGATTCCCAGTCAAGGCACATGCCTGGGTTGCAGGCCAGATCCCTGGTGACAGGCCCCCAAGAGGCAACCACACATTGATGTTTCTCTCCCTCTCTCCCTCCCTTCCCCACTCTCTAAAACTAAATAAGGTCTTCTAAAAAATAAATAAATAAACTCATAAAAAATTCTCTCCACGGCTTGGATGTTTCCTATGCCAACAGCTCTATAGCTAATCTTTTCATTCAAGTTTTGAGTTGCAAAGACTGGTGCAAATAAAGTTACCAACCCGCATCTTGCACAGCCTGTAGCATCCATTGTTTTGCCCAGCCGTGAGCATTGTGCCATTAGCTGAAGAAAACATGCCCAAACCCGCTGACCACAATGGAAAGGAAGTTAAACCAAAAGTGAGGTGCTATTTTAATTGAATTCTTCAGGCCCTTTTCCTCAAGGTTTGACAAATCCCTACCCAGTTTTCCTTGAGTTTGTCTTCTCAGATGCCGGAGAGTGGCATCAAAGCCTGAAGGTTGGGACCAGTACAAACCCTGGTCCCCGTCCTCAGCTGGGCTGGTCAGCAATCACCCTAGGGGTGGGCAGTCAGCTTCCTCCTGTCACTGCTGCTGTTCCACACACACATACGCCCGCAGTGTCTTGACTATCCTTCTCAGCAGAGAGTCTCATCTATCTGAGTGAAGAAGCCATGGTTGTTTTGGGTGCAACCCAACTACCAACACCACATTTACCTGCATCCACATCTACCCTGGCCTTCCTCCCACCTACAGCTCTGGGAGAAAGGGGCTTCCATTTTCTCCTCTGGCTCTGTCCCCCCAGCTCCATCCACACCTTCCTGTCTCCTGCCCTGGGAGCTTGTACCGTATTTTCAACTGTACCTTTTCCAATGACTTTTTCTCCTCATCCCATAAACATGTTCAAATTTCTGTTTTCCTTAAAAAAAAAAAGGCAAAAAAAATCCCCCTCTTGTAATTAGCTTCCCAAATATTAATGTTTTGTAAACCTACAAGAAAGTATAAATTAGACCCAAAGATCACAGGAAAAGAATAGCTAGCCCAGTCAAGACCCTAATGCATATAGAAACTCCATATATGGTGTTCAAGGTAAACTGAGGCATAAACATATTTTTTTATATTCTTTGGTTTATCTTCCAACAGTATCAATTACAAGGGACTCGTAATTATTTTTACAATACGTTATAGTTCATTTCTTCCATTGCTCATTTTGATGGTCGAGAGTCCCTTCAAGCTTGCTCCTGCATCCATTTCACGTGCCTCCATCACCTTTTGAGCATTTCTAAGTAAGCTTCCTGACCCTCCAGGAAGGCTCATCTTGAACTATGTCTGTCCCAGGCCTGGAGTCAGTCAGTTCTCAAAGGAGCTCTGGTCCCCTTTAGTAAGGAATGCAAAGATGTTTTTTAAAATCATGAAATTCAATTCTGGCTAGGAAGTGATGAAATTGGCACTCTTTTATTCTTCATGGGAAAACATAAATAAGTATAACCCTCCCACAAAATGATGTGATGGATCTACTAAGCATGTTAAAAGTGTTTACACTCCTTAATCCAACAATTCCAACTCTAGCAATCTAGCCTAAGGAACTGATTCAAGTGTAAAATAAAGTATACCTCAATATGTTTGTCACAGTTTTTTGAAACAGTAAAAATAAATAAAAAGGAAACAAATTTCTAACCAACACAAACCAGATGAAAGTAATACAATCAAACGATGAACAATTGTGCAGTCATCCAAAGTTATCCTTACCAAGACCTTATAGAGTCTTCTTCTTCACTTCACAACTTTCTTTAAAAAGTTCTCTTGTCTCCAAAAGTCCCCACCTCCCATTTACACTTCAGGCCCCTGTCGTTTGACTTCTATCAGAATCATTCTGATATATCTATTCTTCTTAAAGTGCTTTCACGAGATCCTCCTACTTGCCAAAATTATTTTCAGGCTTTGTCTTTCTTGCTCTCTCTGTGGTACCCCTCCTTTTTGGAAACTTTTCCTTCAGCTCCCATCAGACTCTGCTGATTCTGCTATTCCCCAGAGGGTCCTTCTCATTCTCTTTTGGGGCCTCCTTTTCCTCTCCCTGGCTCTTAAAGATGTTAAGTATTCACAGGGTTTTGCTGAGGTAGACTTTTCTTCTTACTCTGCACAGTAATTCCCCACCCCCTTCTTATCCATGGTTTCATATCACATTTCAAGCAGTAATTTAATTTCAGTCAAACATCATTTGTTACATTTAATTAATGTTGCTAGGTAATGTATTATCTTATAGTTTTGTTTCTAGTCATTTTGTCTATAAACATGTTATAGTTGTTATATAAAAGCTAACAAAATAAGGAGCATACAGAGAGTAATATTATAAGTCAATTCTAGGAGTCTCCAAAAAACTATTTTCAATGGTAGAGGATTCCCTACCTTACTGGCTTAGGAAACACTGTTTTAGATGCTGAGACTCCCACGCGTGTTACCTTTCTTCCCACATAGGCTTGGAGACAAATTTACACCCCTTTTCCAGCTGTTCTTAGAATTTGATCTAATACATTTTGTGATTAAATTCACCTTGGTTCTGTGTAATTTCCTACATTTATTCTCTCTTTCCTCATTTTCCTCACCTATATTTAATGTCTTTTATCATACTATATTGTATGTATCTTGAAGACTGCCCTAAATCCTTTTTGGAACAAGAATGACTATAAATACTTTTAGTAGTGGGTAAGGGGTAATAAAAAATGTGAGCCCAATATAATATGGAGTAGAGCTACAATCTCAGGTGACTTTGAGTCTCACATTGGAGACCCAATACACCTGCGCTCATACACCTCTATAATAATTTCTACAGGAATAAATGGAGGTGACAGCTACTTTCTGTTAATCCACCTCAAAAATCAAGTGCAATGCTATGCATTTTATTCCTTTTCTCTTAGTAAAAATACCAGTGCCCTCTAGTGTCAAAAATGCACCTTGTGTGGTGCCCTTCCTATCTGTTAATCTGCAAAGAGAATAATTATAATAATCTGATGCTAAAGATAATTTTTAAAAATAAATTTGGGGACATTAAATCCCAGGAAGCAATACACAAGCACGCTATTATCCTACAAATCACTACCTAAAATACCCCTTTACCACCATGTTTACACCAAAAAATAATTACCTGGAGAGGACCAATTTTTTTTTAAGCCTCTGGTTTCCCAAGTTTCACATCTTTAGTCTAACTTCTCTGGAACCAGATAATAATCTCCTCATTATCTTTATTTTCTAATGCAATGATGATTCGGATTATTTATAGTATGTAATAGTAATTGGAATTACAGTAGTTCCCCCTTATGGGGAGAAGGGCAGATAAATTCCAAGACCCCCACTAGATGTCTGAAACCATAGATAATATCAAACTTTCTTCCTAATTATACATACCTATGATAAAGTTTAATTTACAGATTAGGCACAGTAAGAGATTAACAACAGCAAATAATACAATAGAAAAATAACACAATATACTGTAATAAAAGTTATGTGAATGGCTTTGGGGCCATTATTGAGTGAAGTAAGAGTTACTTGAACACAGGCACTGGGATGCTGCAATATTGGATATTCTATCTGACTGACCAGCAGGCTGCTAAGTGACTAAAGGGTACGTAGCTGTGTAGTATACAGCTTGTATATACTGGACAAAGAGATGATTCATTTCTCAGAAGGGACAGAACATGGCGACTGGAGATATCATCATGCTATTCACAGCAGTGCGCAATTTAAAACTCAGGAATTGTGTTTTTCTGGAATTTTCCATTTAATGATTTCAGAACTGCAGGTGATCGCAGGTAACTGAAACCACCAAAAGTGAAACCGCAGTTAAAGCCGGGGGGGAGGGGGGTGGGGGGGGGATTACTGTGTAGGTACAGACGCTCTAAAGACCTAGTCATTGGAGGTGTTGGAAATTACGCCTGCTTGTGTAAATGTTCAATCTTTTGCATTCTAGCTGCGGGTGGAGTAACCCCTAAAGCAGCGCGCGCTCATTGCCTGCATCACTCTTTCTTGGGCCAAAAGCGTTTCCAGACTTTGGGGAGCGCCAGGAAAACGTCTGGTCCAGGCGCTCTGTCTCCCCGTTTGCCTTTACTGTGGGCCTGGAAACTCACTCCTCGTGTCCCTATGATGTTACAAAGTCCAGGGTGCCCTTTGGCACGTGTCAGAACACCAGCCCCAGGGCGCCCTGCAGGTGGCACTCGCGTACTTCCACCACAAAAAGCCATAGCCTTAGTTCGGGGGCGCTGCAGCCCCTTCCTTTTCCCTGCGCGCTGAGAAGGATGCTCCGCAGATTGCTCCCTCAAGTTCGGGAAACTAGCCTTGAACCCTTGCCCCGCCCACCACGGAGGGGTCGACGCGCGGCGATTGGCGCGGGGGCGGGGGCGGGGCTCCAGGAGGTGGGCTGAGGGGGCAGGGCCGGGAGGGGACAAAGGCCGTGTAGAGCTTTTGCCTTTCCCCCTTGTTGGTCCTTGGGTTTCGCGGAGGCTGAGTCACACGCCGATACAGCTGGGACCCAGCTGGGATTGCCAGTATTTGCACTTGTGAATTTGATCGTGTGAGTGGCTGTGGCGCCCCCCGGTGCATCGCCAGCGTACCTTCCCCTGCAGGTAACCGCAGGCTGTTGGGGCGGCTCTGGCCCCTGGTTTGGGGGGAGGCTCTGAGTACGCTAGTAGTTGGAATGGGGAAAAGGAAGAAAGCTTAGGTCTTGGGTGTGGAGGAAGGGGCTTAGCAGCGAGTTCTGGTCTCAAGGAAGGGAAAGAGAAATCCAGGTATTGCACGTGGGAAAGGGAAATGGGGAGGGAGAGGGTGCTAGGTTCCTGGATGTGTAAAGACCGGCTCTTGGGCTCGGGAGGGTGAAATTGGGCGGCAGAAAGTAGTATGCATTGACAAATGGAAGCCCACGTCTGCGTACGGAAAGCAAAATCTAGCGGTGGGAAGCTGCAGGGACTCGTAGAAGACTTAAATCTTGGGTTTCGGCGGGGAGAAAACGTGCGGCAACGGGAGCTGAAAGCAATGGAAGGTGGAAACCGACGACATGGGCGTGTGCCGGGAATCCCGCAACCGGGAGGGTGCGTCCGCCTGCGGGGCGTGAAGGGGGAGGAGCTCCAGGACCCGATTGCCGGGGGTGAGGGGCGGAGTGGGGAGTGAAGGAGGCACCGGCCGCCGCCGGAATCTCAAGTTCTGGGCAAGGCGTTCTCTGGCCGGCTCCCGGCGCCCTTTTAAAGGTCCGGCATCGGAGAGGGAAGGCGCGGGCGTGGAGACCCGGAAGGAGGAACCGGGCCAGATGCGGTTACAACCTTCTTGCACAACGGCCACAAGGACGTGTGCAGGCCCAGAGGCTCCTGGTCGCGGAGTCCCCTGAGGACGTACAAACCCCAAGACCAGCTAACGGGCGACGAACCCGGGACGCACCCACGGACGCACCCTCCAGTGGGTGCGGGCGGAGATATTGGTACTCCCGTAACCTTTATTTGGAAGGTGCCTGCAGACCTGAAACTGCCCTTTGCCTTTCTGGGTTCATTCCGCAATCTACTTTAAACCGGATAAACCGGGCTGTCTAAATCCTCGTGATAGGAGGCGTTTGTCTGCTGTCTGTTTATTCCGTTTGGTTTGGGTTTATTTTAGGAGATAAGCTGCACTCAGCTGAATCTACAAGACTGAGAGGAGTTGGGGTGATTAGAAGTTGATCTACTTGGTAAGAATTAGCAATTTCTCCCCTTCCGTATTTTCTTTGGTGTGACAATACTGCTTTTAATTGGTCCTGGAGTTCTTAGAGGCAGGCGCTGCTGCAAGGGAATGAGTCAGGACTATTTCCAAAAGCAAATTGCAACTCTTTCCTTATTGTCTGGAAGTCCAGTGTCTTCTCTGCAAAAGACTTTTTTCTTTTTTTTTTTTTTTTTGCCCAGAAATTATTGTAGTTCATGAAAGCAGCTAAAAAAAAAAATGGCTGAAAAATTTGGGGTTGGCAAAAATAAAATTAAACAGAGTGAGCAGTTTTGTTTTGTTTTGTTTTTTTCTTAAATTACTCTGTATTAGTCCAGGTTTATTTGCTGGGATTCCACAAGTGTGTCAGCAGATTGGAATTCGGCTGCTCTCAGACAAAATGAACTGGCCTGTGGGAAAGTCCTTCATTCTGAAGTTAGGGTTTGGGCGGAGACCGAAATCTGAAGGGCAAGGTTAGACAAGTAAACCCAGTGGGGCCTGAAGCCCACCCCATGGATTTCAAATCTAAAAGAAATACAGTAATTTTTTACATTGCAGTAAAACCAGGGCCTCCCATATAGCGTCCATTGTTCAGTTAAAAGGCGGTAAAATTTTAGTTAAGTAATGTGAGGAAAACCTGAAATGTTTCAGTTATGCATTATGAATATAGAAAGATACTACACAAAATATTTACTTCAAAGGAGAAGGAAACAATTAACTAAAAAATAATATCACTCGGTACTGAAATTTCACGTGTGGTATACAAACTTCTATTAGTTCTGTTTGCTGCCAGGGAAAACTAGCCAAGTCATAACTCTTGCACAGTACCCTATATAGGAATGTGGCCCTGGAAATGTAGCATAAAGACCAAGATAAGCTTGCTGCCTCTTTTTTGTTTTGTTTTGTGTTAAATACCAGAACAGATGAGACAGGGGGATCAGCGTGACTGAACCATACACTTTAAGCTGTACTGTAAATTATACTTGAAATTACACATGGGAAGTAATTGACTCATCCACACCAGTTTGTTCAGCTTTTTAATTCTAGTTGAGTTCCAGATGGTTGCCAGGAATGGTCTAGGGAACCTCCTAAACACGAATAAGCAGCATTCTAGAATTTCAAATTTGGGAAGTGAAAAGGGCTAGGGGAAGAAGAAATACATCCTGGCTTGTCACAAGAAACTTTTTTAAAGTTTCAAGACCAGATTACTTGAGCTCAGCTTTTCAAGTGAGACTGTTTACAGGCCTCTTGCCTAATAATTTTTCAAGTCAGTTCTCCACACTTTTGCAGTCCTCAGCTATAAATTCAGGGGAATTAAAGCAAGGGCGCTGCTTTTATTTGCAGTGGTGTTGATGGGGGAAAAGAGTTTTTGTTAGAACATGATGAAAGGAAATAGATACCTTTAAGAGGCTCAAGGCTTCCTCTGCCTTTTGGGGAACACGCATAGGACGTGGCCTTCCTTTAAGCCCCATAGTCTTGCTTCTTCCAAAGGGTGCACCCCTATCCTGCCCTTTTTGAGAATCAGATGGGTTTGTATTTGCTGACCCCTCACCCTGTTCCTCCAAATGACGTCTCTTCCAGGAACAGTTCTGCTTCCCTGTGCCACACACTGGCAGCTTACCTTTGCCCATTAGCAGCTAGGAAAACAGTACCAGAATTGGGTCATCGAGGAAGAGGACAGGGACATCACTGGGTCCTGAGCAGTGGCCTTGTGTATGCAGATTTCTTTCATTGAGAAGTCACTTTTGTGTTGAGGTCCACATCCTCAGTATCCAATATTGTCTATAGGAGCACATAGTTCCACCAGGAATTCTTCATCTTTCACTTTTAGACTTGCAGTTCTTTAAACGTAAGTAATAAGAACTTGTCATATCTCCTCAAAGGTAGTTATTTTAACCAAAACAGTCTCTTAAAAGTGGGAACTATTAGCACTCATCATTCTGCTCATCTTGAGGGCCCACAAAAATGAGGAGTTGAATAAAAGTATTCAAATAAACATGATATTGTGGAAGTAATCTTTTATAAGACAAACTGATATTCACGAATAATGATTACCTTATTAAGGGCACGTGACAGGGTCAGGCTGCCTGATGCTCTAGCTGGGTGGCCTTGGGAAAGCTACTTTTCTTTTTATCAAAGTAAAATAGGAAAACAGTTTCCATCCTTCCAGGCTGTTGGGAGGGCTGACTCAAACCACACGTGAAGCACGTAACAATGCTTTATGAAGAGAACATGCTCAATTTTAATAGTAAATATAATTATTATTCGCTATACGTGCAGTTGTGCTGTTATGAATTATTCTTTTAGTAGTCATGAAATGTTTATATTTTGTTTTTGTGCTATTGTAACCCTGCAGAAACTTTATTTCTTTAATATGACCATTTCTCTTTTCTTCTGATTCGTAGTGGCCTCACTCGGCACACTGATTCACGCCCCTCCTTCTCCCTTGCATGTCCACTGTTAATTATTAAGCCCTCAGGACAATGAGGTTCTAGTCCCCATTAAACAATCTCAGGAACAAAGCCTCAGTCTTTTGATCCCAAGGACAGAGTTTCAGTTAAACCAAAGGTAACATCTCAACCTCAGCTGGGTTTTAGCTCCAGACCCAGAAGAGTAGGGAAACCAGAGGCAGCGATGCCGTGGTTGACACGAGGGCCAGGTGCAGGGACCAGTGACCCCCTACCCTAGCGCTGGCCAGTCACAGAGACCACAACCCCAGCTCCCTTAGTCCCATAACTAATTTTTTCCCCGTATAACTCATCCCCTGGAAGCCTCCAGGAGGCAGGTCTGTGAGCTTTAGCTCACTGGTGACTCCGGGTGTGGGCTGCTTCCTCCAGTAAGAAAGCCGCACTTCCTTGGCTGCCAACACCTGTCCTTTCTGATTGGGCTTCGATGTGCGCAGGCAGACAGACCCCGTTGGACTGGTAACACTATCATGAAATAAATGATCAGATGTGTGTCTTACCTTCTTTTTTTGCTTTTTAAAGGTTTGTTGAAGTCAAAATGTCTCAAAAAATCCATGGCGGTTCTGTGGTAGAGATGCAAGGAGATGAAATGACGCGAATCATTTGGGACTTGATTAAAGAAAAACTCATTTTTCCCTATGTGGAACTGGACCTTCACAGGTAAATGAATTAGAGTGTGCGTAGCTTAAAGACAAGGATGCATTCTGAGAAATGTGTGATCAGGCAGTTTTGTTGTTGTGCAAACACCATAGAGTGCACTTACACACACCTGGATGGTGTAACCTACTATATACCTAGTCTCGGTGAGACAGCCTATTTTCTGTAGGGGAGGCAAAATAATTTCCCCTCTACCGTTCTGGGTTCTTGGCTGAGACATCCTGTAATAAGACAGATTACAGAAAAAAAACAAAAGTCTAATAATATTAATATGCATACCTTTTTTATACATGTCATCATAGTAACTCTCCAACATGGCTAAAGTCGCCACCTTACATACTATCTTTGGCTGAAGACGAAAGAAGATGTTGGTCGGGGGTCAGTTACATGAGGTTACCAGAGAAAGCACTGTAAACAGGATAAGGTGTTAGGCACGTTTAAGTCTTCCTCTTCTGCCTTCATAAGAGTCTGGAGATCAGGTCATCCCCCTCCTCCTGGTATGCCAGGGGAGAACCCCTTAACACATGGAGACTCCCCTTACAAATCTAAATGCATTTTGCAAGGGCTTACTTCTCCTTGGCTTTTAGAGCTTCTCCCATGTCTGTTGTTTCTCAAAATGAACCAGCCTAAAATAATCCTAATGCCAAACAGACACCCTTTGGGGTGACCTGCTCCTCCACGGCTTCTCAGGTACATGCCTGTACTGACTGCTGTAGGCAGTTGTAACCATGGTGACTATTTGTGTTGCACTGCAGCATCTCGACTGCTACAACACAACTAGCTGATGGAAAGCTTTCAGCTCCATTACAGTTGTATGGGGTCACTGCTGTATATGCGGCTCATGACTACTCCATACTGCAGACCCGGGAAGTGTACTCTAAGTGATTGCAGGGCATAACTAGCTTTTAACATACATACAGCTGTGTCTTGTGAACAATGCACTTGAGGAAGAGTGCCCGAATAGATGCTCGTGAGTCTTCTGTTTTAAATTTAACGTTGCTACGTAAACTGGGCTTATTGTTCAGAAGACAAGAAATGTGCTGGGGAAAAACGTGATTCTCAGGTCTTTCCAAGCCTCTGTTTCCTGGAAAGGTTTTATTTGTAATAAATCAGTGGCCAGGAGTAGCATAAAGTATTGTTTGTAGCAGGGAAAATAACGGAGGTACATCCTCTGTTAAACAGTAAATGTAGTTGACACAGTTTTGTCCTTTTGAACTATATTTTCTGTCCCTGTACTTAGACAATGGACCTTTTCTCTTTTTTATTCCTTGCCTTCTGCTCTTTTCATACAATTTCAATACAGAAAGAACCCTTCAAGTTATTTTAATAAAACACCAACCTTTCAGAAGCTCCCTTAAACCATTTCTGTCCTAAAGACTTGAGCCTTTGCCCTGTGTTTAACATCTTTAGAGACAGATATGAAAATACTGAATTCTCTCATTTTTTTCCTGTGTTTTTCATAAACTTGCTCATGCCTTTTGAATATTTGAACTAGGTAGAGACAGAATTTTTACAAGGGGGAAGTGGCTGACGGCTGTCACATTTTAGCCAAACCACTGTCAACTGTAGGTATGTTTGCCTGGACCCAGAATTATTCAACAGACTGTCCTGAGGACCTGTTACATTTGCTTGGGTGTCCCAGGGGTGTCCAACCTTTGGCGTCTCTGTGCCACATCGGAAGAAGAAGAGTCGTCTTGGGCCATACATTAAATACATTGCGACACGTAATCACAAAAAAAAAATCTCATCATGTTTTAAGTAAATTTATGATTTTGCATTGGGCCGCATTCATAGCCATCCTGAGCTGTATGTGGCCTGCAGGTTGGACACCCCTGGTAGACATTTAATTTACATGGTGTCAGTAGATACCCTTTTTAATTATTCTATGCTCAAGCTGTTGATCATATCTATATTGCAACCAGGAGAAGGAGCAAATACCTGCAGAGGTCAACAAAACATCCAGGGAAGGAGTCATAAAAGCATCATCCAAGTGGGTTAAAGAATTTTTACAAGTACTCTCCTGTTTCAGAACCTTACGTAGGTGAGTTGGCAGAGTTCTTTAGAATAGCCTAGAGGCATAAGGCGTTTGAAAGGACAGTCCTTAGACCTAGAAAAAAGTCTCATGGGCTGCGGACCAAAGAGTTTTTGGAGACCCGAACAAGTGTTAGGTTGTTCTAAAATGGCTGTGATTACATGAGGGGTCCCCCTTGAGGGGAGCAGAGCGATTTGTTTGTTTTGTTTTCTGCAGGCTGGACAGTGGTCCAGGTCACTTACTCTTTCTTTTCTCTTACAAGTGGTAAGAAAAGAGGCAAAAAAAACCATGAATTTGCTGCTAGTTTCTCCTGATGAAAAATGGTTTCTGTGAACATGAAAACTGCTGACCGTACTTCTTGTTTGAATCAGGAGTAAACGTTTGTAGATATTAGCACGTCCTCTGCCAGGAGATAAAAGAGTCACTGCTTTGTCAGGCTTACGAATGATCTGAGGTCAAAGCAGTCCAGAATTCTTTTCATTTGGAGAGACATTGAGGTTCCTACCCTTGGATTTGCATCGTGACTTGGGACTTCCGAGGAAACACAAGGAGTGAAAAGAGAAATCTAGAGGCTTCGTGGTTCTGCAAGTTGTATAAGCCGGAAAACTTTTTTAAAAACTTGGAGAACAAAATAGTCACATTACTGCTTTGTTTTTTCCTATTTCCGACAACCTGTCCCATACTTCAGACAAAGCTTCACGGTCACTGTCGATGCTCTGAACAACCAGCATTCTTCTCAGCGCCGAGTAACTTGCGTGTACTGTGTGTACTGAACTAGCTCTCTGGGTGCGGGAAACTGCTGCGTGGTTCCCTTGCTTATCCAATGAGCTGCAGGCCTGTGCTCCGAACGGAGAGACGTACCCTAGAATTAGGGGAAGGTTCATCATAGGACAAACTGACAATAATGAAGGATTCACTAGAGTTTTGGCACTGCATGTCACATCTGTAAGTCCCACTGCTGGTATTTTGTTGTCAAAATACAAGAAAAAAAAATTGAGCCCTCAGACCCCTTTATTTTCAGAGCCCAATATTTACTAAAGGAAAAATAAGGCGGTGTTTAGGCTTGCATTTTTATGTAAGTTGTATGGAAGGAAATCTGCAAAAGGATCATTCCAATGCTGTCATTCTCTGTGTATGGAGAAAGCAGGCAAAGGCACCAAGGCTGAGGGTTTCCATTCAGGTTCCTTCCAGACAGCTTCCCACTGCAGCCCCAGGGGCCGGGCCCGGCAGTCCAGCCTCCCATGCTCTTTTTAGTTGGCAGCCATCTTCGGTGTCCAGGGTGCATGAAAGCCAAAACTTGGCAGATTTCGGTATGCTGAGAACCTTCACGTTCATGCAGAGGTAGATAGAATGGTGGCACCCTCGGTGATCTGTCAGTTTGTCTGGAAAGTTCCACTTACGATTTTGCCCTCCCAGCTACGACTTAGGCATCGAGAATCGTGACGCCACCAACGACCAGGTCACCAAGGACGCTGCAGAGGCGATAAAGAAGTACAACGTTGGGGTCAAGTGTGCCACCATCACCCCCGATGAGAAGAGGGTCGAGGAGTTCAAGTTGAAGCAAATGTGGAAGTCACCAAATGGTACCATCCGAAATATTCTGGGTGGTACTGTCTTCAGGGAAGCTATTATCTGCAAAAATATCCCCCGGCTTGTGAGCGGGTGGGTAAAACCCATCATCATAGGTCGTCATGCCTATGGGGATCAGGTAGGTCACGTTGGCGTAATTTGATTTTCCATTCTTTGTTCATGCCTTTGGCTGCCCAGCAGTTCTGATTTGTGTGTGTTGTACTTTTATCTTCTGGTGACCACTTCCATTAAACAAAGTGCACAACTGAGACATTCATATAAGTACATCTGTATATTTATATACTTAGATAGAAGTAAATACAGAAAGACTCATGGAAAGGCACCTGTCTCAACATAAGTGGTTTTCTTTTAACTTTTTATTAAGTTAAACCACATAATATTAACATTTTTTTATGGATAGTTTCCTGTGCTTCAACTAAATTAGGGGTTGTCGACCCTGACTCTAACAGGATCCCTTTATAGGTGTTTTGGTGTTTGTTTTATTTTGCTTTTTTTTTGTAATGTGTTTTTTTTTGTTTGAATTCCAGTGCTTGAGACCCCCCCTGCACCCGCTGAATCTGAACTCCATGGGACTTGGGCATTTTAAAGCTCCCCAATTGATTCCACTGTGCAGGCGAGGTTGACAAACACCAGAGATTATGTGAAACGTGATCATTTCATACAGAAAAGGAAAAACTGACTCAGTAGTTGAAAGAGGCCACTTGAAAACTATTCTTTCCTAGTTGGAAAAGAAAATTTAGTTTCTGTATTTCTGTACAAGTTGGCTGGTTGCCAAATTAAACAGACAGCCAGCCAGCTAAACAAAATCAAAATTCCTTGTTGAAACTGAGGTGCTCAGACTTTCATAGAAAGCAACTTAATGTCTTAAAAGACCCTGAAAAACAAGAGTCCCTGATTCTGAAATCCAGCAGCCTTGATGTAGCTGTCCTTAAAAACCCGCTGACCAGGGCAGACCACCCGCTCTTCCTGGGAACAGAGTCACTGGTCAGTCCTTGAGAGGTCGTTCCCTGTGCTCTATCCTGTGGCTCAAACTGTCCCTTTGTCCTGGCTGGTCCCTTCCAGGGTACCTCTGAGAGGCCCAGGACAGGAAGTGTGGATGGGAATGCTCCAAGCTTCCAAATTCTGGGAAACCCGCTCTGAGTTCTTGGGAGTTCAGCAGTGTCATTTTTGTCCGTGTCTAAAAAAATTATTATTTTGGCACCAATCACCTGGAAGAATGATCCTTCTATTTATTAAAGTCCAGAATGAAAATTTCAAGCCTCTGGTTGGTTCCCTGATCGTTTGAATGTGCATAAATGTCTGCAAGCAAGTACGTTGCTTTGGTGCCTCAGTTCCTTCTTTTTGAGGACTGGGGATAAATTACCGTAATAAAGGGTTTTAAATGTCGGAAGTGTTCTGCATAGAATAGATACTGAACCTTTATTCTTACCTGGCAGCTCTTTTACCAGCTGTCATTAGTACTGCCCCACGCAAACAACCAGAGGCATGGCCAGCACCTGCTGGTGCCTGGCTCTGAAAGTAGACTTCTCTAAGTCGCTAAAGAAGGTACAGTGCGGCAAAGCTTGAACAGATGCCTAGTGCAGGCTGGGCACAGTTTTCCGCTAGAAAAGCTTCACGCCCGTGAGAGAGATGGCTCTCCTCAGATGGCCCCTCCCCAAGGGTCGTCCGCCTGTCACAGCTGCTTCCAGAATGGATTCATAGAGACAAGTTTGGGCCGGGCGGTAGCAGTGTTGATGGCCATGAAGAGACTAAGCTCTGAAGGTCTAAAGACCAGCTCTCCAGTCTTTGGACTCTAGATGCCTTCTTTCCACAACATCACAGTCCCTTCCTTGTAAGACTGGTATAAGAATCAAATGAGATAATAAGATGAGACTAGTTAATTGCTCAAAGCATCTGCCCTATAGTGAGGACAGGGCATTAGCTCTTTATCATCTTCAGTCCTACAGCCAGTGTATTATCACCTCCCCATAGAAGGACTTCTGACCTCCAGGTCATGTGGCTCTCTTCCTCTGTTGTTTCATAGCATCGTTTTTTGTGCCCACTTTGGATGTTTGAAAGCTTTTTCTTTGCTTTTCACTTTTGTATGTCTTTCTTAAGTTGTAAGCTTCCTAAGGGAAAATGCTTTGTTAATTCTCTCTTTCCATATCAGTGCTCAGAAAACTGCTCTGTGCGTGGTAGGCACCCCGTTAACCCCGATATTTAACCTGCACTGCCCTGCTGCTAATTAGCTTTGGGAACCCTCTGGACCCCTTTGTCCCCATCTCTAAAGTAAAAGAAGATTGAGCTACACTGTCCTGTTTGTCTAGGTGTCTTCCAGCTCTGTTCTATGATTTTTTTCCCCATTCTTTGTGAAACCTGCTGGAATAGTTGTTGGTTTTTAATACCTTTCCCTCCCGCCTACACAGTACAGAGCAACTGATTTTGTTGTTCCTGGGCCTGGAAAAGTAGAGATAACCTACACACCAAGTGATGGATCCCAAAAAAGGACATACCTGATACATAACTTTGAAGGTATGTAATTAGAGTTCATCATGATCTTTTTTTAATAGATATTTGGAAAATTGTTCCTGATTGTTTAAAGTTAGTTAGTTGTATGCCTGCCTAAAAGTACAGCTTGAATCTACAACATGACTACAGCTAAAATCTAAATTAAAAAGTAATCGGTTTTCCATGCCTTCTTGTGGTATTGAGTAAAGGCACAGAAGGGATTAGCCACTTAATGGGAAATGCATCTAAGGCAAAGACAAGTTGATAATTAGGCAACCCTCTGAAAAAAAACACAAGGGGAAGGTTGGCAGGAATCTGTTGTGTACAGATTATATAAATTAAATGTTCATAACTCCAAATCACTTGTCACGTAATCCTACTCTTTGCTCTGATAGAGTTTGAATTTTAAAAAATGGTCGTGTTATGTACATTTGCTGAAATGTTCTTGCCCACCTGAGTGTTTTTATTCTGTGGAAGTAGAACATTTGTTTTTTGCCTTTTCTTGCCATCCTGATGCTTCAACAGGTCTGTTATGGCAAATTCCACTGAAAACAGAGGACCCTCTTTCTCCACTATTGAAGTTCAGAAGAGCACTCACACACACAAAAACTCAAGAGTTACCTAGCTTTTGTCTTCCTTGACTCTTCTAAATAACAAATTAACGGAACCTAATTCTGCTGGTTTCCGCACCTTTCACATCCTGAGCAGCAGCTGGCCCTGGCCAGTGGCACGGATTCAAGTCCTGCCTTTCAGTAATAACAGAGTTCAGCTAACGAGTTGTGAAACACTGGTGATTACATGTAGCACAGCCTTTTCTGCTGATGACAGTGAGGCCATTCAGGACCCTCCAGGGAACCAGGAAAACTTTCATTCTCTGGCGGAGGGTTGAGTGCACGCTTAGAGGTCAAACTGTGTATTTGAAAGTTTAAAATCCTGACTAGACGGTTTTAAAATTACCGTATTCACCCTTTCTTGAGTGTATTTCTAGTTTATATCGATAGTCTTTGCTATTTCAGTATCTTCAGGATCCCCCAAACCATATTTTTCTCCTGTCTGTCGAATGCCCTCTCCACACAAGTTAGGATGCCCTTATCTACAACTGACGCCCCTCCTGTTATGTGCCGCAGAGACGCGTGGGATATTCAAGTGGGAAGCCTGGCTGGGACTTCCTGAAGCCTGGGCTTCGACGTGGGAACTGGGGATTGGACGGGTTTGAACTGGTTACAACTATACCATTTACCTTTCTCTTTTTTTCTCTCTCTTGTTGGTGTCCCCCTCAGAGGGTGGTGGTGTTGCCATGGGGATGTATAATGAAGATAAGTCAATCCAAGATTTTGCACACAGTTCTTTCCAGATGGCTCTGTCTAAAAGTTGGCCTTTGTATCTGAGCACCAAAAACACTATTCTGAAGAAATACGATGGGCGTTTTAAAGACATCTTTCAGGAGATATATGACAAGTAACTATAGTTTGTTTTTTTTTCTTCTTTTTTGTTCTTAAGCTGGCATTTATAGTATAGTATTTGCATCTGTATCCTTTTGATTCTGGGACACATTGAGTGAAAACCATCACTATTCCTTAAAGACAAGAACAAAACAGATTTAAAATAAGTGAAACAAAATCACTCTAAGTTGCTTTTCAAAGGCAAATGTCTTCTCCAGTAAGAGTCTCGCGTTTTTCTTTTTTCAGAGCCAGAATTATGTATCATTTGAAAAAGCTCCCCTGTTAGTGATAGAAGGCTCTAATTTTTCAAGTGTATGAATGAGTTTCTGAGTTGGGCCCGTTTCTGCTCTTCCTGAAACCCACTGCTGTGATGTAAAACTCTGCTCTAGTGTAGTCTCTGGAACCGAAGTCTGCATTTGTAACGGCTTCAGATTCAACAACCTGTGAGCATGTGTCAAATTTTAAGACAGCCCAGCTCCCTGCTAGGTGTGAGTGTTCAGGCCAGGGCATAGATTTTCATTTCTCGTGGGGTGTTTTAATTCCTCTTCCCATGGTCCATACTCTAAGCCTAGAAGCTGTCCTACTTCCCTGAATGATATCAAACAGCAGAATAGGTTCCCCCCCCCCCCTTTATTACATTCTTAAAGTAAGCTGGATCTCAAGAGGCTGCTGAGTAGTATATTGAAAACTGGGAAAGTAGTACTTGGGAAACTACTGCCTTGCCTAATTCTCACATCTCTCCAGACTGGGTAAAGTCACCCTTACAGAGGGGAAACTGGGGCTTCACAGCCAGACCGTGATGGGACAGGGAGTGGAACCCGCTTGTCAGGTTCCCAAGTTTGCGCTGCTCCTGCTAGAAACGCTGCTTCTGCCCCACCCTTCCATCCCCCCTTTGGAGAGGCAATGCTGTCTCCAACAAAACCAACTTTCCTCTTTTTTTTTTTCCTTTCCTCTCTTCTTTCTCAGGCAGTACAAGTCCAAGTTTGAAGCCCAGAAGATCTGGTACGAGCATAGGCTCATCGATGACATGGTGGCCCAAGCTATGAAGTCAGAGGGAGGCTTCATCTGGGCCTGTAAAAACTACGACGGCGATGTCCAGTCAGACTCCGTGGCCCAAGGTAAGGAGCCGGAGGACCAAGTGGAGGTAGAGCTTGTCCTGTGGCAGGTGGGTGACGTCACAGTGGTTTTCTGGTTCCAGAAGGGTGATTCTGTAGCCCTTTGTGAAAATCATGTGATGTTAGTGCTGCGAGGCTCCAGGTCCGTCTTCTCAGCTGACGGACAAGGCATTATTAGCTCTGGCTGGGGAAGCTGCTCCTCAGGGTCATGCAGGGGGTAACTCCGTGGGTTGGGACTCTCGGCTCCAGCCTTGGATGTGTTAACACACTTTATCTCCCATCCTTTTTTCCCACTTGAAGTTTCAGCGTCTCCAACATATAGTCCAGCTGCCTGGTCTGAACAGCACACCCTCTCCCTGCCCTCATTCACCCCTGAGAATGCGAAATACTAGGTCACTTGGCAAGGAAAGGGTAAAGTAAGGGGCCTGGGCTGTCTAATGACCAAGGGGGCTCTCTCCAAAGCTCATTTCTTTTAAAAAAAATTCTAAATGTTTATTCCCCTAATAACATAGCCTCGAAATTCATGAAGCAGGAAGCTAGAAGGGAATTTTGAAATCATTTACCTCGTCCAACTGCTCTCTCTGTCTTTCTTATTTTTATATTTCCCTCCCTCCCTTTTTATTCCTTCCTCTTCTTTACTCTCCTCTTTTTCCTCCTCCTTTCACAAATGAAGAAACAGAGCCGGAGGGGCAGTAATTGTAAAGGAACACATCCAGTGAGAAGCAGCAGATCTTCAGACTTCTAATCTGGAGCCCTTCCCTGTTCACTGCAGTGGACTGAGCTTGAACAACCATTATCAATACACGGACACCCCTGATAGTGGAGGTTTTAGTGATGCGTGAACAGACAGACCACTGGATGGAAAACAGCTACTAGACAGGATTCCTCATGGCTTGACAGTTAACGGGCATCTGCTAGCACAGAAGCCAAACGAAAAGTTGAAGAGACACCCAAGAGCTCATTCATCTGGCCACGGGTCGTACTCGTGCCCTTTCTGCCAGCCCTGAAGGCTGTTTCGGTGTCATGTAAAACACACGTGTTCACTGCTTAGCTTTAAACACACAGGAGTTGAGCAAAGACGCCCAGGGCTATTCTTGAATTCAGAAACTCGGGGCCTCATGGCCAGTGTAGTCAACAGATACTGTCCTTCCCTTCATCTGCCCAGCACCAAGTTGCCCTTCAATTTCAGTTACCATGGCATCTGCATCAACTTGAAACTCCCCTGACAGATGTTTGTGTCAACTTTAATTATGTTTGCTTTTCCCAGGAAGTACTACTTTTTCTCTCTCTTACGAAAAGGTTAAGCACCTCTTACCAGTTTTAAAGTCAGTAGGTCAACCCAGTTAAAGACCACTTTTATTTTTATGTCAGATGAATGAATTCCACAGCTCTTTGCTCTCCGACTGCTCTAAATCCAAACACACAGTAGAGGAAGGAGGGTTGCTTTGTGATGACTCCATGGTGCGAACGTCCTTGTACTCAAGAGTTCTTGATGAGGGACCCAAGTCATTCCATCATTTCCAGCTGTCCTCATAGCAACAAGAAGAGAGGATGGGGAGTGATATTTCAAATGCAGATGTCAAATTATAGAGGTTCAAAGGACTTTGAAATAGGAGTTGTGAAGGGCAGTGTTCAACAGCACACTGATAAGATACCTGGAGCCAAGGCTGTCTCTGGGCAGAGCCTATAGATACATGTGACCTCAAGGCAGCTGAACAGATTAAAAGGCAGCTGGGCTGTCCTTGCATTATTCTTCTCTAGAGGCAAGAACTACTTTGGACTCACTCCAGACATTTATTTCACTTAGGTCTTCTATTTTGACAGTGGTACCAACTGGTGTCCCCCAGCATTAATAGATGGACAAAGTCACCATGGAGAGGGATGTGTCCTATGCTTCTCCTGTCAATAAATATCTGAGAGTTAACCGAAGCCTCAGACTGACACAATGATATGAAAGGAACTGGTAACCCCACACAAAAATTTCTAACTCTAGCAAAGATGAGTTTAAAAAATTGTTTATGTTTACTTACTTACCCCTCAGACCATTATAAATTTGCATGAACTCCACAGGCGCTTTGGGGAGATAGCAAAAATGGATAACAAAATGATTTCTTTGAAATCAAGTGTAAAAGAGTAATAAAAGAAGCAAAATCGACTGCATGGACTTAGAAGTTGTAATCACGTTCCCTAAATAGGAAACCACAGAATAGCCTTGTTTTGGGGGGCTGTTGATGAGAGTAAGGGCAAGTGGGACGTCCTTAGATCCATCCCATCCTGTCTTAACCTATCTTTTCTTATCAGCCCAGTGAGTCTGTGAGCAGCGTGATGGCAGAAGACAAGTCATTAATCTTTACTTTCCCAGAACAGTAAAGCATCTGTGCATAAGAATAACAGTAATGTATTGAGCTCTTACAATGGGGCAGGTGCTATTCTAAGGAATAAATGAACTTCACATGTTTATTCATAAACATATGTGCATTCATCAAATTCTCACAACCAGCTGATTAAGTGGGCGTTTTGTCATTCCCATGCTATAGGTAAGGAAACTGAGCCACAGTAGCTAGAAAGTCACGGAACTAGGGTGGAGTGCAGGCATCAGACCCTGAGCCCCTCTTCGGGGTAGGTGCCTCTGAGATGGGTCAGGGAGGAAGTGCAGCCTTTGCAGGCTCTCCTCTCAGATCTGGAGCAGGGATCCTGCTTTCCACACAGCGGAAGGGCTATTGATGTTTGCTTTGCTTGCCGTGACCTGTGAAGACTAAGTCATTTGCTGTCATGCAGTTGATGCCAATAAATACTTCATGCTCTGCCACCTACAGGTTACGGCTCTCTTGGCATGATGACCAGCGTGCTGATTTGTCCAGATGGCAAGACGGTAGAAGCAGAGGCTGCCCATGGGACTGTAACGCGTCACTACCGCATGTACCAGAAGGGACAGGAGACGTCGACCAATCCCATTGGTAAGATAGTGTTTAGCTGCTACACTGATGTCCAGCCAGAGACTGGAGACCTCAAAAAGGGACTCAAACATGTTCCAATGGCTACCAGATGCTTTTTGTATAAAATTACCACCAAACAGCTGATTTGTTCCACTAATAAGCTATTTTCATGTGCTTCTTAAAATATATGCAGTCTATGCTTTTCCATTGAGTGGGACAGTACCCATTACAGAAGAGATTGTTAACAACAGGCATTTTCCTTTTCCTGTGGTGCAGTGAAATGTCACATGCGGCTAAGAATCTAAAAGCCACACGAACAGATCCTTCTAACCTGGCCTCAAGGGTAGCACATCACAAAGAGATTGTAGCCTGAAAAGAGGAGGGGAGACCAGTACAGACAAGCAACAGAAGAGTCGTGACCTTTGCAAATTAGTAAATGTCTTAAGCTTCAAGAGCTTCCACACCATGAAACTGTGCTTCCTTAAAGCTCTAACAAAACCCAAAACATTCCTTCTACAAAAATGCAGGTTTTTAGAAGTTTATATTCAGTAGAATATTTCCAGCTCTCCTAAAATTTACAGTGCACGTGGGTAGCATCTAATGAAGTCAGCCACCTAAATAAAAAATCTTCTATTTGGGGGAACATTTGGGAATATGTCTAGCTGGTATGATTGAAGTGTGTGTGCTTCCCCCCTAAACCCCTGCTCTCTCCTTCAGCTTCCATTTTTGCCTGGACCAGAGGGTTAGCCCACAGAGCGAAGCTTGATAACAACAAAGAGCTCGGCTTCTTTGCAAAGGCTTTGGAAGAAGTCTGTATTGAGACCATTGAGGCTGGCTTCATGACCAAGGACCTGGCTGCCTGTATTAAAGGTTTACTCAAGTAAGTATAAGGCGCTGTGAGTTCTGTGGTCAAATTGCCACTTATCCTCCCTGGGCTCAAAACATCAGTGCTTTTTGGAAGTATGTGAATTGTTATTCATCATCTAGTTCAAGGGTCAGCAGCAGACACAGTCTGTAAATTGTCAGATAATGAACATTTCAGGCTTTGTGGCACATACAGCCTTTTCAAAACTAAGCAACCATTGGACTTTGTCTCCACGGCGTGAAGGCAGTCGTAGATGATTAGCTTCTAGCTGATGGGTGTGGCAGCATTTCAATCAGGCTATGTACCAAACTAGGCTGCAGCCTGGATTGGGTCCGTGGGCCAAGTTGTATAGCCTGCTGACCTCTGATCCAGTTGACAATCATTGGGTGACAGGGTTCCATTTAGTTTAACAAGAAAATTCTAGACAGAAGCACAGGGACCCCCAAGGCTGTTTTATTCCACCCCTCTATTTTTTTCAGTTTACAGATAAGAAAAGTAAGCAGCACAGGTATCGGATGCTGAGTCAGTCATTGTCCCTACCTTAAGTATCTGTAGCCAGCAGTCAGATAGTTGAGGAGCCGTGTGGTGCCCAGGATATTTCTGAGGACGTGGTAAACCGAATCCCAGCTGGATTGGTTGCTAATCAGAGACTCCGTCCTCAAAGTCAGTTGTTTACTCTTACTCACCCGCGGAAACACCACTAAAGTGTAGCGCCAGTCCTGTGTCCCAGCTGTGTATCTTCACAGGTCTCAGTTAGGGTCACTGTACCCCAGGATATGCTAAATCACTACATTTTTCTTATCTCAAACTTCCAGCAAAAAATAATGTCCTTACCGGTATGGTACCTTTGTAGCCTGTTTGAATAGGCCCCTGTCAGCAGGATTATGTCAGCTAGTCCACTGTCTTTTTGTTTCTAAGTGAGACACTTACAGAAATAAGGTCATTTTAAAAAAATGGTAAGGACATGTGACAGCGTGTGTGAATGTGGGTAAAAGCACGGCATAGCCAGCACAGGCTTTGTCTCTTTGTGAGAAGGAGGGGTGAGAAGCGGGGTGGCATGGCGAGGAACCTGCCGTGACTGTGTGTGTGGCCCAGACTGCAGCTGCCTGTAGCCCGGGTCAGCCCCTGGAACCTGAGCACAGTCCTCAGCCCCAAACCTGTAGCTGGTTACATGAACCAGTTTTCTTCCAGAAATAAATAGGCTGCTACTTTAGGTAGCATTTCTAGGACTTTTTTTCTGCCTGCTACCAATCAGAGACCAACTAATTGTCTTCCCTTTTCTTCCTCTGTCAGCGTGCAGCGTTCTGACTACTTGAATACGTTTGAGTTCATGGACAAACTCGGAGAAAATTTGAAGATAAAACTAGCTCAGGCCAAACTTTAAGGTCATTTCTCAGCTCATGGGGACAAGTGTTTTTTGGTAACTAGGTCCACTGGTTTACATTTTTCTGTATAACACTCAAGGGAGGGGCAAAATCAATTTTGTAATTTGTTTGGAAGTCAGAGTTTATCTTTTCTATAAGTTTATAGCCTTTGTCTTATACATGCAGGTATGCCACTTCAAGAATGTGGCCTGGGACTTTTTAAATTGAAATTTTATTTTCTACTAGTAGCTTAGGAATTACTTTAGTTCTGGTTCGTACTCACTGTCAATTTTTCTCATGTCCCGATCTAAATGACCAAACTGAAGAGTGCTTGAAAGGTCAACTACAGCCACAGTTTTGGTCCCTAAAATTGTGTAAAGTAGAAACTTACTCCCTTCCCCACTTGCCATGGCCTGAGCCCTGGGTGCTGTGGGTGTGGCAGGTGTCGCACCGTGTGACGTACAGGTGCACCTTAAACTTGCACAAGAATTGGAACGAAGAACGTGGGGGCAACTAAAACCTGTTGGAGACACGGCCGTTGTTTGTGTAAAGAGCTCTAACTGAACGTTTCGAAATGTCAAATATTTTTGAGGCCACTGGAGAGTTTGGAGTCCAGAATAAATACTACCCGGGGGTTTGTCCTCTGTCCTCCCTTGCTGGCCTTCTGTGGCCTGAGTAGTGTGGTCCCCCGGACAGCGCATTTTATTTGAGTGCAATAATACAAGCCGCGCCTTTTTTGGACTTCTGGCCCGCTTTATTTCCTTTATGTAAATGTGATTTTTCAGAAGTTGATTTTAAACACTATCCTAGTCTGTTCTTCCTCTAAACTGTTCATTGTAATTAAAATTAAGTACTAATGACTAATCTGAGTTTTTATTTCTCCAGTGTATGTACTTTGGTTACCAGGCACCATGCCAGGTTCCAGCCATAGGAATTTGATTCTGAAAAATCTCAGCCCTCAAGGAGTTTACTGTGGGGAGAAGGGTGACTTAACAGTAAGACGTGGATCCGACAGTGGGAAAGAAAGGAGACCAAAGACAGAACAAAATGGGCCACTGTGGAATGTTAGGGAACTGAGTCTATGTTCATGCCAAAGAGTCCAGGTATTATTATGTAAGTTAATAGGGAGCCAGTGGAGGCTAAGAAGGGAGGGACGTGATCATATTTTCATTTTAAGAAACAGCACTGGACAGCTTTTATGGAGAATGAATAGCAGTGGGGGGAGGGAGACAGGAGTGGTGGGCACAGTTGAGTAAGGAAGACCAGCTGTGAGGCTGCTGAAGTAATTCAGGTGGGAAATGAAGAAGATCTGAACTGAACTCACAGTGACACTGAGAATGGAGAGAATGATCCTGAGAAAAGAAAGTTGAATTAATGGGGATTGGTGAGTCCCAGGAGATGTGGGGATTGAGGAAAGGGAACAACTCAGGTTTCCTAAGTGCCCAGCTGCACACCTGGAGAATGGCTGGTCCACCACCCAACAGGATCATTAAGGTGATTAAGGGGAAGCCAACTGAGGACTCAGAGGAGGTTTGATCAAGTTAACACAACACATCAGTGACTGCTTTGGCCTAGAACCCAGGGGCCCTTACAGCTGTGCAAGGAAGGGCTCTTTCTACTATACCTGCATGTTTTCAGGTTTAAATGGAAGAAGAAGCCTCACATGGAACAAAATGATGGCATTGGATTGGATGATCTTAAGTAGGCCCTTTATCACTCACAAATATCCTGGGTATTGATCAGATGAGTTTTTGTGGCAGCAAAGCCCTGCTCCAATGTGAGATTCAGCATTCGTCTAAGAACCAGTGTTCTAAAATAATCAGCAAAGGAACAGCTGCTGACCAAGGCATTCAGAAACTAATGGTTTATTTTGTAACAGCATCAGGATCAGGATTGTTGACCCAGAAAATGACTGCTGCTTAGCATGACACTGGTGACAGCAGGATCCTGGTACGGAAAGATGGAGAGTTCTAGGCTTCGAGATTCCCTAAATTGTAAGCACTGTTCCTTGAGTGGAATTTTTAACAAAATACTTAAAACTTAAACTTAGCCATTAGAATCGCAGCTACACTGTATTCTTGCCCGATACACGCAGTCTTTCTGAGATGTTCCTGAGACATGATTTCCTGTTCTCCATTTGAATATTTATGTAACAGAAAACTTCCCCAAATTAATGGTCTTGTCTCTTCCTATTAAAAAGGAAGCTATAATATTAGCTTCCTATTAGAAGCTAATATAAAAATATTAAGGAAGACAGTATATAAATACTGATTTAAAAATTAGACTTTTATCACCTCTCTGTTAGAGGCTTTATTTCATAGTCCCTGTTTCTAATATTAGGGAGAATGTAGTATCCAAATTGCTGATTCTTCTGGAACAAGAAACTTGAAGAACTAATTTTGGATGGTATCTCAGACTCTGAAAGAGGTGGATTTTGCAAACATTGTAGCATTTTCTAACATTTAATTTTGATATTTCAAATCTACAGGAAAATTGTAAAGATAGTATGAAGAAATCCTTTATCAATTTTTAACATTTGCATCATTTGTCGTATCATTTTCTGTCTCCCTCTTCACACACACACAGCCTTTTTTCTCTGGAGTAATTTGAAGACCTTGTGCCCTTCACCCCTAAATGACCCTTTCTTTTGTATAGCCATAATACCGTGATCGAAGGGAGGAAATTTAACTGATACACTACAATGGAGTCCCTATTCAAATTACAGCAGCTGCTCTGATCATCTTTACAGTTCCTCCAAGATCCAACCCAGGATCGTGCATTGCATCGCATGTAGTTGTCATATCACTTAAGTCTCCTTTTGTCTGAAATGGGCCGTAAGCCTTTCTTTGTCTTCCTAGAGCCAGACCTTGACATTTTTGGAAGTGGACAGGCTGTTTTGTAGAAAATCCCTCAACTCGGGGTTTGTCTGATGTTTCCTGGCCATTAGATTTCAAGTGTGCATTTTTGGCAGAAATACTGAAGTGGTACAGTGTCCTTCTCGGTGTACAACAGTGGGGAGATGAAAGCACGTAGTGATGGTTTGTCTCAGTGCCGGTGAAGTCAGCTTTGCTCATCTTGTTAGGGTGGGGGCTGCCTTGCTTCTCCGCTGTGAATTTCCTATTTTCCCCTTTGCACACAGAAGTAACATGGAGGGAGATGCTGTATAATATACTGTCTGTCATCAAAACTCACCCATAGTTTTAGCATCAATTGGTGACTATAATTCCATCGTACCTGCTATCATTATTATATACATTTTAAATATATTAGTTTTCATCCTCACACACGGTTATGTTTATTGATTTTTAGAGAGGGAGAAACATCAATCAGTTGCCTCCTGTATGTGCCCCAACCAGGGATTGAACCCACAGCCTAGGCATGTGTCCTGACTGGGAATCGAACCTGCAACCTTTTGATGTAGGGGACAATGCTTCAACCAACTGAGCCACCTGCCAGGACTAAATATATTACATATTTGTAGTCTCCTGTAGAGAACAACTTTCCTGTCTCTGCATTTATCTATTCGTTCACATTAGTATGGATTCAAGGATTTTTGCTTTATTCAATGGGTTATACTATCATGTATTTTGATGCTCAAATTGACTCAAATTTAGCCAGTGGGAAACCATTAGGTTGGGTCCTGTCAGTATTATAACGTGAGTGTTTTGCAGACAGTTAATTGGATAAAGAAAGATACTATCTTGTGTATTAGGCCTCAGTCTTTCTTTTCTACCCACAGAATGAATTTCTCCTTGCCTTCCTTTCCAGAGTAGATTACTCCCTCCCCTGCCCCGCCCCACCCCACCCCACCCCGCTGCCCAGGTGGCTCAGCAGAAAATGTTGGAAGACCACCCTAGGAGACTGGAGACTTACTTAACAATTTAATGCTGGCATTGAAGGTCAGATGTGAGTCAGAAGAAAATGAAGGTGCTGGAGTGCCAGGATCACTAGTTACTGGTCCTTTGGAGAGATGAATACACCTACTTTTAGTTTCGTATGGTTTACTGTATCCATTCTATTTTACAATGAAAACCGTTAAAAATTTATTAGGTAATCTGTTTTGAATTGCAGAGGTCCACATTTTCCTGGGTCAAATCCAAGGACTTTCTCTCCAGTGTTGGCTTACCTTCCTGCCAAAGCCTTTTGGATTGCCTGTCACATTGTCCTTAACCTTCAGATACAAGCGAGAAAGTGTCTCTCTAAAATGCCCCTGTAATTTTACCAGGATTATACACAAAGAATTATGAGTACAGGTGCTTGGGGGTCTTTAGCTGGCTTTTGGGACCTTCCTTCTCTTACTTGAATCCATGACACTTTATTCTTAGGAATATTTGGGCTTAAAGATTTCATTTGATTTGTCCATGGGAATAATCATTTTCCTAGCTGGCCTTGCTTTGTTTTGCCTTGTGCATTATTTATATGTTCAGAAACTAAGCTTCAAGATAATTTTCTGCCCTGGCTGGTATAGCTCAGTGAATTGAGCGCCAGACTGGGAACCAAAGGGTCACCTGTTCAATTCCCAGTCAGGGCACATGCCTGGGTTGCAGGCCAGGTCCCCAGTGTGGGGCACGTGAGAGGCAACCACACACTGATGTTTCTCTTCCTCTCTTTCTCCCTCCCTTCCTCTGTCTCTCTAAAAATAAGTAAAATCTTTTGTTTTTAAAAGATATTTTTCTAACTGAGTCACATTTTCCTATTTTCCCTTTCTTTTTTACCATGTTCATTGTTTTTTTAAGACAGAGAAACCTCAATTTATTGTTCCATTTATTTATACATTCATTGGTCAATTTCTTGTATGTTCGACCAGGGATTGAACCCACAACCTAGGCATATCAAGACGATGCTCTAGCCAATTGAGCTACCTGGCCAGGGCATATTTTTCTATTTTCAAGTAAAAAAAATTTTCCCCTACTTTTTTTGTACTTCAGAAGCTTTTCAGGTATTTTCTACAAGGCCTTGGTACTGCAAATTTCCTAGGTAAAATGTTTAAACTATACGATAGAAACGGAAAACTTGGGCTCTGAATTTTTATTCTAATGTTCTAGAGCTGCCCTCTCACCTATTTAAAATTTTCCATATTTTCTGGTTACAGTTATTCCATTTACTAGCATTACTCAATTAGTATTTTTTTCAAACATGTTTCTCTTTTTCTTGTTTGAGATAGCCTGCCTGTCAATGACTTGTTTTTTCCTGCAAATTAATTACCACACCTTGTGCTGCTCCATGAAGACTTGCAACTTGGAACTTACCCAAAACTTTCAATCTGATTTTTCCATCTGAATCAAATTCCTTACACAAGAGGCTTTTTTTTTTTTCTTATATCTTTGAGCACACTTCACCCAATAAATAGACTTGAGCATGTCCTCTAATCCTGACTCTCGGGATGTCAGTGACCTGTAGAAGGGGGCACTTCTCTTACAAGTCAGCGACACTGGGTACTCAAATTGGGCCACGGCCAAAAGTAAGACAGCTTGGGTTTGAGTCCTTGGGTCTGTTACAGTGTCAGTAGATTCTTTCCTATCGTGATGGAGACACCTTTCAGAATTTCTTTGGAGTTAAGGTGGGTCTTATTTTTAATGAAGACATTCTTCAAATGTCTTACAGCTATGGTGAGATAAGCAACATCTTTATCTGTACCATCAGTGCTTTCATGCTTGCCCTTCTGCACAGTTGTGACTGACGCACTGGTTCAGGACATGTGTTCCATAGAGAATTACTGGAAAAGTATTGGGTTTGATGTGATTACTTTACACACTCCCAGCTGAGCACAGGAGGAGATTTAAGATACATCAAAGGATGAAATTTTCCTACTCACATATTTATTCCTAGTCCAGTTCTCTGTTTTGGGAAGTAGTTTGAGCTCACATCTTTCTTTTTCTCCAGCAATGGACTCACTAGTGATTGTGTGTACAGAAGTGGTATTCAAATTGTATCACTTGCATTGTACTTGAAGCATTAACCCATTTGGACGCTCAACAGCATTTGGAATGTTTTCAAAGCTCCCCATAAAAAACAAAGACATGCCTGTGAAACCTCAGAGTCAAGAAGACATAAGCCTTTCCATTTGAAATAGTTGGCAGGTGGTTATTTTAATTATATAAAGTACTACTAACCTTGGAGGAATAGCAGGCCACCATTTTGTCTATAAATAGCATAATAGGAATCAAGTCAATTGGTTTATCTTTTATGTAGCTAATGCCATATGTTTTCTTTGATATAAACTTCACTGGATTCAAAGCCACAAATTAAAACTATAAAAGCCACTGCTATAACTATAAGGTAATCTGATCTTAAAATAGTTATTATCATACCCCACTAAGAAGAATCTATCAAAAGCCATTGATGAAGAGAAAATCTTGAAAGCAGCAAGAGAGAGGCTATATATCATGTATAAGAGATCCTCAACAAAACTAACTGCTGATTTCTCATCAGAAACCATGGAGTCCACAAAGCAGTGGGATGATACCCATCTATTCAAAGGGCTGGGTGGTGATATAGCCCAGAAATACTCGAGAACAGTGGAATCTATATGTAAGAATGGCCTATCATTGGACTTGTGAGGGTAGTTGCATCACCTTTAACTTAACTTCCCCTTCTTGCTACCAGGATCTGTTTGACCTGAAAACTTGCCAATAGATGTGTCCCAAGGCAACATCCAGCATCTTCTGGGTATCACCCAAACATTTTTTCCTAATCTGCTGTATAAAAAGTTTAGATTTCTACCAATCTCTAAAAAGCCTTAACAATTATTCTAATTTATTGCATAGATATTATTGCATAGATATCATACTTAGTTTATGTCTTTGATAAATATTAGGAAGAAATGCAAGTAAGCATGGTATAGCCTGGTGCTCTACTATCAATTTTGTTTAATCTCCTTTTCAACTTGGTTTTTAGGGTTAACATACAATAGTAAACTTCTATATCAGTAGAAGCTATTTTACATGTCTTTGGAATCATAGTACATTAGATTCTACATTATCCACTCAGCAGTCAGATTTCACTGGTAATCTTAAAAATTAAAAGAAGGAAATGTATTTTCAAGATCAGTCTTTTTGAGTCTGGATGGGTGAAACACTTAAAGGACCACCATCGAAAATACAGAAGTCCCAAAGATAGCTGGCTGCAAGCCAAAGATGAGTTCAATTACAGACAATGAATTTGAGATAGAACACCGAATCAGAAGAATCACAAGCAGCATGTGAAGATGAAGAATTGAAGTCAAGGCCGGAGATGTAGCCAGCAGTCGAAGTGTTGAAACTAGATATACTCCAAGAAAGGATAGTGAAATGAGGACAGTAAATGGCCAATGGTTGGCCACATTTAGGAAGCAAGTAGAAGAATCAGTGAGGGACAAAGAAGAAGCAATCTAAAAACGGGAGGTCACTGTCGAAGGAAGTCAAGGAAAGGCTAATTCACATGAAGGTAGGCCTTCAGGTAGCTGTTAGAGAAAGAGATCAAGGTGAGTGAAAAACTATCCTTGTAACTCTTGACAATGATGCTCTAAAAGGCATCTCAATATTTTTAAATAAATGTTTTACTCGTTTGTATGAGGATAATCACATTCCCATCTTTGAACCTGACACCCTTTGCCATCCAATTAGGTTACCACCTTGAACAAAGGCAATAACATTATGAATAAGGTAGCAAAGGGTATCACATCATAAACAACTGAATGAAATTCTAAGAGAAATTCAAGTCTTGAATCTCCAAACCTATGCATTCATCCAACAAATGTTTCTGGAGGGTCCACTGTGCCAGCCATTGGCCTACGCAGTAGGCCCACTGTGGTGGGTTACACTTGACTTCTGCCCTCTTGAAGCTTTATATTCCACCACCTACATACTAGCCATGGAAGGGGGACCAGCCAGGTTATATCCAATTCTAGACTGGCATTTAGGGCCCAAATGTATCAATTATAGAGGCAACTTTGGTAAAACAAATGTAAATCCATTTCTTATTTCAATAATTATGTCAATTTCTCATGGAGGATCTATTCAAATACAGAGTAGGCACTTTTGAAGTTTTAGTCTCAAATACAGGGTGGGTCAAAAGTAAGTTTACAGTTGTATGTGGAACAGTTTATTCTTGAATTATTATTATTATTGTATTATTTCCCATGTGAACAACTACAATCCTATTTTTACCCTTCCGTGTATGTCTTAAATATAGTTTTCTCCTTCTGATCTGTGTTGACCTAGGGAAATACATTAGTTAATAGGCCAGACTAGAAAAGAAATACAAAGAAAAGAGAAGAATGAATCCCTGCAGAGCCCTGAGATACTTGGAGGGTGACAAAGTCTAGGCATGTTGGAATGGTTGAGATACATGCGTGGAGTTATCCCATGTAAATGCGATGACTGAGTATGGACAAATTTATGCAAAATTAACGACCTTAGGGTTTGTGCTGACGTCTGTAACATTTGAAAGTAAACTGTTTTCTCGACACGTGGTTTTCTGTAAATAAGATTAACCTTCTACCAGGTTCAAGTTGCAAGCTTGCAAATGGGCCACGTTTCAAAAGTTTGGATAATTCCATTGTTTGGCACTAGAACACAATTTGAAGAAGCAATGTGGTGTTAAATTTCTGAGTAGGGTAAAGGTTGAGGGAATTCACATTGGTTGCTCCGGTCCTTTATATGAATTTTCATTTAATTCCTTCTACACTGTATCACTGCATGTTTAACAGGAGGAAACTGAGGCCCAGAAAATAAAAGTGCCCAGTGTCAGCTAGTAAGTAGCAGAATAGAGGCCGAACTACCATTTTTCTCAGTCATCGAGACAAAACAAGGAGTCCGGTGAGGCCTGGCTACTAGAGGCTCACCAGGCTAGGCAGGTCACCCAGCTGGAGAATTCAACTGAAAACCCCCGCATGCTTAGACAAACGAAGATTTCTGGGCTCCACCTACTGAATCTGATTCTGAAGGCGGCGCTCCAGGAATCTCTAGGTAATTCTTATGAATGCTAATGTCTGAGAACCACGGAAGGAGTTAGGAAAAAGCCACCAGATGTAGTCATTTTACACTGTTTTGGTTGCCTAATAACCATCCTAAAAAGAGAAGGATGGGGATGACTAACTGCAAGTTATCCCTAATGGGTACAATTGAAGGTGTCCTATTTACTTTACGTCCCTGCCGGCACTGACAGTTATTTTTTAGTAGATGTTCTGAGGTCCACTATTTAGGACTGTTTTTTTCAGCTTTCTCCCTTCCAATTCTGAGCAGACTCTCTCCAATAGTTAAACAGAGATTGTTGTCCCGGCATCCCTTTAAGCACTCCAGGGTCAGGAGAGTGGCAGGAATTCTCGATTCTCTAGCTGCTGAGATGTTTGTCCTAGTTTTCAGATAACTCCAGGATAATTTTCCCAGAATATACTAGATAAAATGCATGTTTGCTTTCAAAGCCACTTTGGATGTGAAGACCTTAATGACAAAGGCCATAGATACCACAGGAAATATACTATGGTAGTATTGTCACAGCTGCAGCAGGAAGACATAGTGAGCCCAGCTTATGATTTATTGTTGTTTTGTGATAACTCAGAGTTCCGATTGATGATGCAGAAACAGTTCCCTCGTGTGTGCATGTGTGTGGGGGTCTAGACCTCTGCTTTTTCCCTCAGCACCCTCAGCCCCAGCCCCAGCCCACACAAGTTCCTCTCTCCTTTCCTTCTGTCTGGGGATTCAGTGTTACACACAGGGTTGACTGAGCTGATTTAGTCATAGTGAATCAGATTCCAAGGAAACCTCTAAAAACACCTACAGATCAGGGGCAAGAACCGGACCCTAAGATTAATGATTTGGCAATTTCCAAAGTCTGAAGTTCTCCGTGTTTTTCCAGTGCTGCCTGAGGGCTTTCACTCAGCAGCACACCCCGGCCCCGCCCAACAGCTGCAGTCAGCACTGTCCCTGGTCTCTGACGGGGCCCCAGTCCTTGAGGGAAAGTCAGACTCCCTGGGGGTGGTCAGGAGCCCAGCCTCCTCTTGGTCATTTCTGCTTCCCCTTCTGCCGATTCTTCCTTCCAGAGATGGTCTGCTGACCCAACTCATAGGGACACCGCCTATAACTATGTGGTCTGGAAGTAAGAGTAGGGCAAAGGGTAATTAAAAATAATAATAATGCACAGTGTAGTGAAAAGGGGGCCTTAAAGATATTTTGATTTAGTATACTTAGTGCTAAAACTGAAAAAAGAAAGAAGGTCTTTTATAAAGCTATGTATGAACCAATAGACTTCCAAAATAGCTCAAGTGTTGTTTGAACAACAGATATTTTCCATAAAAGAACCTTCTTTGACTGCAAGGAGCAAATTAGTACCCACAAATACTTTTAGCACTGAAGGTTTTTATCCATATAGAAGAAAAAGGTTACTCCCTCTGGGGTTGAGAGGGGAGGGATAACTTAATAGAAGCATCATTTATATTTAGAATGTACATTTACCCCACAGGCACCCCAGAGGACAGAGGTCATCCAAGGATGTGCTCAATATAGAAGCCACTCTATTGCCAAGGTCTGGTGCTCACTCTGTCTCTGGGAATGAGAATGGATGAGTCATTTAGTGTTGCTTTGCAATGGACATGTTGTGAAATGGGCTATTCCAGATCTTGTTTGTTGTTTGATTACAGTTGAGATGTACAGTAATAATATTTGTGGCTAACATTTATGAACCTCATATAAGCACTGCCCTAGATTCTTAACTTGATTGCCTACTTCAGGCTTGCAATAACCTTATAGTGCTGGTACTATTATTGTCTTCATTTCATACATAAGATGGAGCATAGAGGTACCTAGATCTCACTGATGGTGCTCTGGTCATTGGCTGTTGCCTAATGAATTATTTCAGAACTTCCAACAACAGTAATTATTGTTACCTCTCATGGCTCTAGACATTGGGTTTAGCTAGGCAGTTCTCATATACTGATTCTTACTTGGGGTCTCCCATCCAGTTTCAGTCAGATAATGGCCATGGCCAAAGTCATCTGGAAGGTTTCCTCACTCACATATCTGTTGACTGGGGCCTCAGGTAGCACTGTCACCCAGAACCCCACATATGACCTCTCCACATGGCCTGGATGTCTAACAGACACCCAGGCCTAGATGGGCCAGAAAAACACACTGCCTCTGTCCAGGCCATGGAGGAGACTCATTTATGGACTACGGTTAGGAGTCTAGATCGTGGTCTAAGAGCAACTGGAAGCCGTCAGCAAGTTTTAAGCAAGAGAAGTTGTGTCTATGACGAGGGGGAAAGGGGCTGAGCAGGGGGCACTCGCACCAAGGTGATGGTTCTTCAGGGTTTCCACTGTGTCTGTAGTCATCAGGTGGAATCACCCTAAGTGCATGGGGACACTCTACGTGTGTAAGGAACCAGAGGTTCACTGGCTTCCCCAGAAATCCTTGTTCAGCCAGTAGACTCCTGGGTCTGCAGCCAAGTGCTATAAAAAACCCTGCAGGAGGTGGATTTCTCACATCCTCTCCACTTTCCAATTAATCATTTAGATGAGAAACCGAACCTACTCAGGTAAAAAAAAATATATATATATATGTGAACTCCAGGTCAGGATCACAATTCTGTCCCAAACATATGACTTTTTTCCCTTTCGTTTGGGGCATTGGGGTGTATTTAAAAAACAAATTATTTTCATTCAGTCACTGTTTCCTAGCAACCACCAAAAAGTATGTTTTTCTGATGTCTGTGAACACCAGCCAGAGCAGAAGCTCAAGCATGCCTCCAGAAGCAGGAAAGAACAAAAGCCCTGGAACCCGTCTCTGGCTGGTGAGAGATTCTGAAAAGGAAATTTGTTAAATGCCGATCACCTAATAGAACGCAGTCTGAGAGATCTGTATTGTTGATGTAGGGGTGCAGAGCGGGGCGGCCGGAAGGGAGTGTGAAGGTAATCCCCAGGGCATGATATTCCTATAGAATATGGGGGCTCTGTCTTCTGGGAAGTTGGTTTTAATGAAATAGCTAATGCCTGAGATGCCTGACATCTTTCCAGTAGCTCTTCTGTGTGTATTTCCAGCCAGAGTCTTGTTTTTGCTAAAGCTCTATAGACAGAGAAGAAGGGTGAATTCATATTTAAACTGAATAGAGTCTCTATAAATGGCCCTCTTTCAACCATGTGTAGCTACTCAGTGCATGTCAGTTACTGAACTCTAACAGCTGGAAGAGACCTCTCCAACCATTCAATGCTTCTTTTACAGAGGAGAAAACACAAAAACACAGAGAGGAGAGTTCACTTACCCACAGTGACACAGCTAGCTGGTAGCCTCCCAGGGTCCCCGGACCTCTAGCCTAGTGCTGTGGGGGTGGGAGATGCTCATATTTTAAAGATTCAAAACTTTGCTTATTATGCCACATCAAATGGTAGGGGAGAGAGAAGGGGGGCCTAAACAGAAGCTATCACACCGACCAAGAGATGCAAATCTTGTAATTTGTAAGTCAGAAATTCAAAGAGCTGGCTCAGAATGACAAAACAAAGTGGGTTAAAACAAATATTAAGTCTTTTGCTTCTTAAAAAGGCATAGAAGCTAAGCGAGCCACCCCCTCCACATACACACAGCCCACCACACACACACCACCACCAGTCAAGGCATTGAGGTAGGGCAAATATTCTACCAACAAATTTTTTTTTCAACTTATTGAATTAGAGGAATGATAATATACGCTATCCTTCATGGAGCTATACAATGTTAAGGCAAAAGGTGTTCTTGGTGATATTAACCAGGCTCATCATTTTTTCAGACAACACCTGAGACTGAGGTGCATAAGAGCCAAGAGGCTTGACCATGGCCACACCAGTCACTGGTGCAGTGGACACTATATCCCCGTGTCTGGCCATCACAGGGCCAGTGCTTTTCTTTCTCTAGGCCATGAGGCCACCTCTCTACCCACTCCGAATTTACTCCACTATAGAAAGCATATTAGTGATTTAATGGTTAATCCATTCCAACGAAATGCTCCTATTTTCTTCCCCGCCTTTCACATCCCATCCAAGGCAGATAGATGTAGCAGCAGCAAGAATGGTCTAAAATAATTAAGTTAGTCTGGTGAAGAATTCATTTAAATCAGTGGCATTCTGCTTCCTTTCTGCTTCTTGTCAGAGAGCTGAATCAAATGAAGCTACTTTTTAAAAATGTTTCTAAAGCTTTTTCCAATCATTTTTAGAGTAGTGACCTAAAAACATATGCATAATTTCCAAAGTACAAAAATGTAATATAATGAACCTCCATAAATCTATAATCTCAAAGTCAACAAATGTTAACATTTTTCTTATATTTGTGTATTAATCAGGGTTCTCCAGAGAAACAGAACCAAGAGGATCTGTATATATACACAGAGATTTAGTTTAAGAAATTGGCTCACACTGTTACTGTAGGTAGTTAACTAATTATTAATAAAAAAGGGGAGCAAAGGAAATTGACATTGAGCTTCATAAACTGGGGAGCATGAGCCTGTTTGCTTCACCAGGAAGCTACAGCCTCGCACTCCAGGGGATCATAGCATTGCTCCACCAAGGGGATTAACACTCCTCCTTTCCCTGCTCTAGTATCAAATTGGTGGGGGTGGGGGTGGGGCAGAGGGAAGTGCTTGACCAAAGAGGCCTGTCAGTCTAACTAGGGGGTGGTGGGCCTATCAAAAGCCCATGATCTCTCTCCCTCTCTCTCTCTCTCTCCCTTGTGACATGCACAAGCCCCATGCATTAGTGCATTCTCTCTTACCCAGGAGGAACAAGTGATCATGCAGGTCTAGCAGCTACTGGGGCCCACAGCAGACCACGTAGGCTCCAAAGGTTTAAGCTTTAATATGAACCAGAAACTCTGGACACTGGCTTTTGTTTTGGTGAAGACACAGTTGCACTTTTTCCACGGCGGAACAGAGGGATATGGAAAACTGGAAACCTGGGGGCAGATTTCCACCCAAACGAATTTTGCCACATCACAGTATTTCATGCATGGGTCCTCGGAAGGCTTTCCTCATGATCCTATGGAAGAGCCTCACTTCCACTGACAATATGATTGTGGTGGCGTGGGCAGTTCAAAATCTGATGGGTAGGCTGGCAGGCTGGAGACTCAGGGAAGAGGTGCACTCAAGTCCAAAGGCAGTCTGCTGGCAGAATTCCTTCTTGCTTGGGAGAGGTCAGCCTTTGTATTTTTTTAAGGCCTTCAACTGATTGAGTGCAGCCCACCCATACAATGGAGAGTAATCTGCTTTACTCAAGTCCACTGATTTAAATGTTAATATCCATTAAACACCTTCATAGAAACATCCAGAATAATATTTGACCAAATATCTGAGCAAGTGGCCCAGCCAAGTTGACATATTAAATCAATTATCACAATCTGCTTCCAATCATTTTTAAGAAATAAAACATTGCAGATACAGTTGATATGCCATTTGTACTGCTCCCTGGGCACCTCATTCAACAGTAATAATTTTGTTTTGTAAACTTTTTTTTGCGACTTCAGAACCCTTTTGACCCCATCACTTGAACTCCAATTTCTGGTTTGATGTTGGGGTAGAAAATGAAGACATGGCCTCACCTTTGTCATAACCACATGTTCTTTCAAGGAGCTCCTGGCCATCAGAGGTTGAACATGGGTTCTATAAAAAAGTCTATTATGAGCCATTATAGGAGAGTAAATTTACTGGGAGTCTCTAGATTTGAACATGTACAGGGTTCAAACATATTCTAATCACAAACCATCCATTTTTGGATGGTTCTCCCCAAAAAGTCTCATCCGCTATTACACAAGCCCTGCCAGTTTTACTTGCTAGTTTATTACAAGGGTAAGTAAATGATGAGTGTTGGAAAAACTTGGAAGAAATAAGAAGCATCAGATATACTCAACGTACAGTGCACTGGCCTCCAGATAGTGTTCTGACCTGGAGCCTGCTGGGTAAGAGGTCTGAACTCTGCACATTCTCGGATCCCTTCCAGAGCCTGGGACTCCATGACTGGTATTTGGAGTGATAGCATCCCTAACTCAAATTCTCTCTGATTTGCTGCTGTAGCTTTTAGGCTCACAGAAGCTGTATCTTCCCAACGGATGTCAGGTGCAGTGTAAGCTGCAGATACCTGCTCAGCTGCATACGCCTTTAATCATGGAAAGAAAGCTCCTAAAGAAGGAAATCAAAAAGCTCTTGTGAGTATGATTGAGAATAACTTTCATTTATTATACTCAGCATTTGGTGGGTTTCATGTCATAGATGGTCTGATATTGGCAAGAGGGTAAAAATCTAAGGGAGATTTTATTCTTGCACTATTGGAAAAAAAGCCTGGTGATCTGGCCTCTGACTCGGCCTGAGAGGCCTCACATGTGGGGCAAAGCCAGATGCTGACTCTCTTGGGAGGATGTTTCTGCCAGCAGCAAGCTCATCCGACGCATCCCTGTTCTAGAGCCTAAGATCCGGGACCACAGCCCAGTCAGCCTGTGCTGGGCAGTGTGCGCCTTTGGAAGCGCTCTGCTGGACAAAGATGTAGGGGAGATTTCTGAAAAAGGAACCCAGTGGTCCAGCATTTAAATTGCAGCCTCTGCCTTTTACTGTCAGTCTGATCAACTCAATAATTCATTTGCTCCTTCTTGCCACCTGAACTTATATTTTTAAACAAACAAAGAAAACGTTAAGTTTTCCCATGGACAAATTTTTTCTCCTGTGCTAGCTTTCCTTTGACTTGGTACTTAATTAAGAGGTTGGTGAAAACAACAGACCATATAAAAAGGAGGAGAAAAAGGTTATGTCTTAACTTCACATGTATTTATAGGAACAACAATAATACCCTTCTCATCAAAACCTTATCACAACCCCATCGAAGGTCCTCTCTCAGCCTACTAAGACAGTTATCTTTTAACAGGTCCTTAAAAAGCGCTGGAATAAACTATGTATGAATTCACACATGTTTACATGTATGTGTTTGGAGGCTAATGTAATAAAGAACAAACCAAAATCAGGAATGCCAATTCCTCCACATGGAACTGAAATTTCAAAAGTGACATAAATGTAATTTTATAGCCGAAAATACATTTATGGTACTTTAAATAAAGTATGTTGGAATCACAAAGAAAACATTTAAGAATTTTTGTCAGTCTAAGCTTAATGAATCAGAAGCATTTTAGAAGGCAGAAACAAGGTAACCTGCCCAAAGTGTGTGGTAAAGACCTTGACAACCAGAAGCATGGCCTTATGGAAAGATGAGAGATTTATGGAAATGGACCTCAGAGCCCCTGGGATCCTGTATCCTGCACCCAGGTCCTCTTCCTGAGTTTCCCAGAATAGCATCCCTTTCTGTTCTCCTTCCAGGGCCCTTATTCTATCCTCACCTTATTAAAAATCCCTGTTCTGGAAGGACCCGATAAGGATACACTAAACTGGAATTACTAATATATTTTTATGCATAACTCCTCCTAAGGGTATTTGTATTCTAACAGGAAAAAGCTTTTGAGCAAAGAATGCATCTGTACAGAATATCAAATACCTAAAATTTATCAACCATGGACGTTCTGCCTGAGTTTTAACATGGGCAACAAGGGATTCTTTATTTTAAACAGTGGGTCTTAATCCTTTCGTTTTGTAAAACCGTTTCTGCATGTGGGGATATAGCATACTCCCTTGCTTTCCTATACATTTTATGCCCACAATATGAGTTTAATTTTTAGAAAAATGTGATTTTAATTTTGATTAGACATTTTAAGACTGCAGCATTGCAAGATTGCCTTTTATTTATTTTTAAAAGAATTTACTTACTTACTTACTTACTTACTTATTTTTTGGGAGAGGGGAAGTGAGGGAGAAAGAGAGGGAGAGAAACATGGATGTGCCTGAGACACATCGATGGGTTGCCTCTCGCACATCCCCAACCGCAGACCCAGCCTGCAACCCAGGCATGTGCCCCAACCGGGACTAGACCAGAGATCTTTCGGTTGCAGGGCAATGCCCAACCCACTGAGCCACCAGTCAGGGCTAGAATTACCTTTTAAAACAAAATACTGTTATTCCGGTAATAAAGTAGCCAAATAGTTACTTATTTAAAAAAAAAAAAAAGAAGGAAAGAAAGAATGTGAAGTAATCTCCCAGAGCCCTCAGTGACGACTGCTCCTGTGTTTGGCAGAGGAGTGCGGGGCGGGCAGGGGCCCTCTGCTGCAGACAGACCCGTGTCATTCCCAATGGCTCAATCCTGCTCTCTTGCTTTTAAGGGGAGATTATATTGGCATCAGACTTCGGGAAAATGAATTTGATCCCAAAGGAAGAAGGCAACTCACCTTTCTAGATGATATGGTAAAGCAAGGCATGCGGGTGCGAGTCACATTGTGTTACCTGTGTGTGAAGGGGGCGTAATAAGGTATACATGACGTATACGTTGTGTACTGATGTATGTGATGAACACGGCTCACCCTGACCCTCTAGGATGTCCCTTCTCATCTTCTCATCTAGCATTCTCCATTTGGGCTTTTCAACTCATTACACTGAAAGCAAAAGAATGAGAAAAGGCAAGTCCTGAGACTTCCGCTATTTGCTCCTAGAAAAGATTAAAAAACAAAATGGGTACGAAGGCAGATATTACATATGGTATTAACATTTTTTCAGACAAAATTAATTTTTATGTAGTTCTCAAATATGATACTGGGTTGGTTTGTTTCGTTTTGTTTTTTACTATCTGTGTTACTGGAGAAAACCAAAGAACTGAGTAACGCTAAAATTCTTTCTTATTATTATTCATGCTGCAGCTCAGGTTCATGTCATGTAATGAAAGTTCACTTCACATAAACTCAGGAAGAAACTGTTGTAAAGACCTAATTCAAAAGAAATTAGTAAACCCTCAGCTTTTTTATCCTACCCATTTGTGGTTGTCACACTAGCAACGAAGAAAGGGTCTCTTGCGCCTTCTCCCCATCTCCCTGACTACCCCAGAGCTGAATAAGCAGTTAAAAGTTGTTTCTCTGTGCATGTGTTAGATGAAGAAATTAAATCGATTAGATAATTGCTTCTCAAACTTTAATGAGGTCTTATTACAAGCCCGTTGTGATTCAGGAGGCCTGGGGGTGGGGCTGGGAATTTTCATTTTTAATGAGTGAAGCCAGCACTGCCAGTCCATGCATCAGTCTGCATTAAGTTTCAACAACTGATCATAGTCCATTTTTTCCCTTCTCTTTTCCTTCTTTTTTAAATTCACTTTTCAGTTTTGTTCAGCACCTGGAAGCTGTAGAAATAATTACATTGCTTAGAGAATGTTGGAGTGAGATAGAACCCAAAACCCATCCAAAACACAAAAGCCAAACTGACCTTCCCTTTTCTGAGGCTGAGGATAGTGACAGACTTTCAAATTGGTCCTCAGCTTTCTATATGAGACTCTCAGCAGGTTACTTAATCAGGTCTACCTCAGTCCTTTGCTCATGCTGGCCCCTCTACCTGGGAGGTCCTTCTCCATCTCCAGAAATTCTCCTCATCCTTCAAGCCCCAGCTCTGCCAAAGCCTCCTCTTTGAAGCCTCCCAGGAGTCCCCTGGTGGACACACCACTTCCCCTGTGTCCCTGGAAGCACATTTTTTCACTTCACTCACAGAATTAGAGATTGTTTTCTGGGTCCCTCTTCCTTCACCTTTCTCTATTTTAAAATTTTAAACTACTGATGCCCAGAGAACATCCACTGCTCACTTAAAGATATACCACAACTTTCTGACCATACTTAGATTTGAGCCCCAATTCCCTGATTCCCAGTTTAGTATTCTTTCCAAGAACCTGTTCTTTCTTTATTGGCTCACATAAATCAAAAACAAACCAACAGAAAAAACAAAACCCCTGCTCTCGTGGGAGGCAAATATAATGCCTGAAGATCTCTAGTGATTTCTGCCTGAGCATCAGGTTGCTGGACAGAGATGATGCTCCTTACTATTGTGGACAAAACAGCAGGACAGTCTTAGCAGTGCCACTGTCATTGGGCCCAGGGAGAACTTTGGCTAAAGTTTAAGCCAGTTCCTTTGCTCTCCGTGCTTCCTGCTTCCAGGCCCACTACGACTTAGCCATTGGTGTTGCTTTGCGATGGCTGGATCATTCAGAAGACTTCACTTGGCTGGAGTGGGAGAAAGGGTAAGTTGAAATACTTTTGTTTTTTTAGTGTGTGACTATGAGTAACGAAAAAGGAAGTTCCATCCCGTGTCTTCCGCCTTGAGCACTCTGATTTAGAAGCACTGCAGGGGGAGTATCCCTGTCCAAGGAGAAACCTGAAGAAATCCCACAGTTGTCACTTGGGCGAAGTCACACCGTGCTTACAGTTGTTACATTTCTGTTCATTGGTGTCTTTCAGATGAAAATCTCTCTCGCGTAGAATGTGCTCCCTTAGAAATAGGACTGTGCTTTACTGTGTATGGGCCATGGTTTTTCAGGTGGTCAGTTCTGTAAGCGTTTCAGAAGGACCACCAAACACAGCTTCTTAAACACTTAATCAGATATAGACCTGAGTTGAGCTGTTTGAGTCATAGAATAATTCCCTTTCCAGGATTATTGAGTGTGCCAGGAAGACACACTCAATTGGTAAGGACATGAAAATGATAAGACCAGACCTGCATAGTTTATTTTAGAAGCCAGGTTTTTGTTTTTTGTTTTTGTTTTTCTGTTTTTTGGCCGTAGAATGCACATCTGGTCCTGGATGGCTGTATCAGTTAGAGTGCAGTTATAATAAGCAGAAAATCCAGTTCGAGCAGACTTAAGACTTAAGAAAAAAAGGAGGGGGAGGGGATTTACTGCTTCTGTGTTTGAAAACCCATGAGCAGGTCTGCCCAAGGCAGGGCTTAACTCAAAACTCAAACGTGTCACCAAGATCTGCCTCTCGACTTTTTCCTCTGGGTAGGCACTATTCGTAGTTTCAGCCAACTTTATTGCAAAATTCAGTCCAGAGAAGAGTGTTGTTTTTTTAAATCACAGAATTGTGTCGCAATAGCCCCTCTTACCCTGACTTGCCTAGGGGCAGAGTAGGGAATAGAATAGCCTGACTAGCTTATTCCACAATGTGTTTTCCAGTCTTTGGAATCCAGGGGTTTTGTCGGCTTCCCTTGAAGCACATAGACTTACAGTGAAATAAGGCAGTCTGCCCCAAGCAAATTGCCTCAAGAAGAGAAAGGATCTGGTTGGCAGGTCTGTGATTGTCCACCACAGTGACCAGTCAGCCAATGTGTGATAGCTGGGAAAACATGGGTAGATGAGGGCAAATTCATCACCACTGTTGGAAGTTTCAAAATTCAAAGTGTGTTCTCTACTGATGGCGCATTAATCACATGAATTTTGTAAACAAGTGCATAGCACGCAGCCACTGGAGATTACTGATGGGTTATTATCACAGCCTAAGGTATCAAAACAAGACAAATAAACGCTCCATTCTTATTTACTCATGTACGCTCTTAGGAAAAGACCATTTCGTGGCAGACCCATATACCCAAACCATAGAGAAAGAGAAGCAATGATTTTATCATCTTATGCTGGAATCCTAATGGTAAGGAAAAGAACATTATTTGCACATATGGAGATGTTATACTTTCTATGCACATTTTGGTATTAATGCACACTTATATTCTTTTTTAACCAATGCTTATAAATGTTTACTATTTATTAATATTAAATGTCACATTCTTAAGATATAATAAAAAGACATTGACTTCTACATTGCATTGCAAAAACATTTATTTAAGAAGAAAAAAAACCTTGAATGAAATGCATAAATAATTGGATTCTGGAAATTCTGATTTATCGATTTACCCAGAAGTTATGTGTTTAGTGCCCATGCCTTGCAGGCACAGTACTAGACATACTGGATCTGTAACAGCTTTGTTTCATACCAAAAGGAAAGTCATGATAAGCTAATACATTTTGTTGCTGTTGTTGTCGTTAACAGAACAGCATCCCAGTTGAGGAAGTCTTTAAAATTTATGGAGCGGATTCTTCTGCTGATTCTGGTGCTATCAAGGTAGGGGAGACCTGAGACTGTTCGTATAAAGGATTTTTAGAGAGAATTTCTTTATTTCATACACATATAATGTTGTATGTTTAGGCATGAAATAACAGTTTTATATCAAAATGTACAAAACCAGAGATAGCTATATCTTACTTGGGTAATAAATGTTTGTAAAATGCTTCCCTTACGTGGAGGACCATATTCGTAGTGACAAATGTACGTGGTGTAAGGCTGAGGAGAAGCAGGAAATAAAGCGCCAGGCTTGGAGTCTAGATGCTGCCTAAGTTTCTTACTTACACTTTTTGTGATGTAGACTTGGTAAGTCCAAGTGCCCTTGACCTGTGTGTTAAGTGCCATAACATTTAGAACCAGGACAAGAGCTACAAGGGTCATTCTCATGATAAGTTAGTTTATTGCTGCTGCACTTCTTCCCATCAGACTCCTCTGAACCACTGCAGAGCAAGCAGGAGTGATCTGGGAGTTCACACACCTGGGGCTGAGTCCCGACTCTGCCACTGCGGAGCCCGGGGCCCTTTCCCTCTTTGGGCTTCCTTATACTGATCACGGAGCATTCTAGGTGAACTTGACAACCAGTTCAGTTTCTGCCATTCATAAATACATGAACATTTAGTAAATACAGATACAGGCTTCTATCTAGAGGTGAACTACTGATCCCTTTACCTTTAGATACCCCTAGAAGAGGGAAGGGGAAGGGAGAATGAGGTGGGCAGGGGTGTGCCGCAGGAGGGAGTCAGGGAAGGCAGCAGGGAGAATCCACCCCTCACCCCCAGGCCTTCTGTTGCTTTCGATGGCCCCACTGGATTTGGAAGGACAGCCAGGGCAGGGGCAGGGCTATGGCTGCAGGAACACCTGCTTCCCTTGTTGTTTTACCTGCAGACCATACTACAAAGAGTGGGTTTGTGTAAATTCAAGAGCCCACCAGGTCCAGCTTAGGAGTCAAGTGTTTACTAAGTGTTGTAACTTTGAAATCAACTGTCCTGTCATCTGAATCCATATGTAACTTGGCTGTCGTCCTAAGACTCCAGTTTCCTTGATCACTCTGGTTTCCACTCTGCTCATTCATTCATCCAGTGTAGTCGTAGGTGCAGGGAATGTAATGGTGAGCAGTCAGATATGGGGGCTAAAAAATACTAATACTTTTCCTCCCGCCTTCTAAATTCTTCTGGCTGAGCTCATCACTGGATCAAGAGAGGCAGATTAACAGGAGAAAGTCAAAGCTTAATGCATGTGCTCAGGGAATTCATATAGGCATGATCATTCCATGAAAATTCCAAAGACAGGCAACACTGGTATACAAGACATTTCTGGACAACGGAGAAAAGGGAAAAATGGATTTCAGAAGTGAGAATGGGTGGTTTATAGGTAGTGAAGAAGAGCAGAATACACATGGCAGGGAAATCCTGGCTAGGAGACTCAGAAACAAGGGGACCCTGGGGCATCTAGCTAACAGGTATCTGCTTGAAGCCCTCTCGTTGACCATACTTAATTCAAATTAGGCTGAGGCTACATCCCAAGTTCTTCTTCCTGAAGCAGTTTTCTCCATCTGAAATCTCTTGGACAGGAAAGGTGGTGGTGGGGAGGGCATCAAGTGTTCTTTCTGAGTCTTTTGTTTCTTAATAAACAATCAATATTTAACAAGAAGCCCTGGGAAACCATGATGCTTAAAGGCAAGCCAGCCCATCTCTTCCTACTATCCCTTATTCATTAAAGAGCCCTTATGCAGCACCTGCTCCATTCAGTTACACACCGTCTCTGTCCTCACAATTGGTGACCAACAATAAGAAGCCCGGATGTGCATGCAGACTAAACAATGACCAGCTCCGAAGGGAAATAGATGATATCCTCATAGGGGGTGTTTCCTTCAAAGGGCTGCGTTTGTTCATTGAGAGAGGTGATGAGTGTCAGCTCACTTACTGATTTGTATGTGAAAGACAGTTTGTGTAAAGGTGAAGCACAAGCATTCCAAAGCTGGACTGCCAGGGTTTAAACTCTAGTTCTACCAGCTACAAGTAGAAAAATCCTAGGCATGTCTTCTCAGCCCTGATTTCATTTGTAAAAAAGAGAGAGAAGAAGACGAGGTTGTGGGAAATGAAGTGAGTTCGCACCAGAAAAGCCCTTAGTGCTTGGCACCTGCTAACCTCAAAATACTAGCTGTAGTTAGTTAAGGTTCTGGTATTTGAGGGTTGGGCATCTGGTTTCCTCTTAAGTTCCATTAAATCAAAATTTCTCAACATTTTAAACCAGGTAATTCTTTGCTGTGCGTGTGCGGGGTAGAGTCAGGAGCTGGCTTGTTCCTTGTGGGATGTTTAGCAGCATCCCTGGGTAACCCTCCACCCATTAGATACCAACATTTCCCCCTCCCCCAGTCGTGACAACCAAAAATGTCTCCCGACTTTGCTAAATGTCCCCTAAGGGGCAAAAATCACAGCTGGTTGAGAACCACTGTTCTAAAAATTCAAAAATCAAATAGCTCATCAAGCACCCATGTGTATTATGAACATAATATTTTTAAAGAATAAAATATCACAACAGGTATGACATAATTTGTGCTACAGATGTAAGATTCTGAGGATCATGCCCCCCGCCCCAGGGGCCTCCCAGGACCCCCCCTGCTCAGGCCCTTGTCTTGCAGGCACATCAGCTCCATGAGGGGACCTCCTGCACGTCTTAAATTAGGAATGAGCAGAACCTCTCAATGGAAATATAGCATTTCAAATATTGTAAGTTATAGGAACTTTTTAAAACAGTCCTTGGGGCTGAACAATTTCAAAAAATTTAACTAGGAGATGGGTTGCTAAAAAAAATAGTTGTTGCCAAGAGTCCTCTCTAATTGCTGCATGTATCAGATGACCTTTGACTCCTTCTGGTACAGTGTCTCCTAAGCAACACCTAAAATTCTTTACAAGCAAGAGCTGAAAGCCCTTTGAATACTAATCAGATTATGTAGAATTTCCAGCCACTAGAATTGCCCACACGATGCAATACTGCAATACGGGTACTGTGCGTGGGTTTGATGGCTCTCTTCGGGAGTATTTGCTGCCACCTAGTGACAGAAAGGCATCATTAGCTTCAGGTTTTCCTCCTGATAGGGGGCTGTTTTTGCTGATAGGGAGGCATTTTCTGCTGAGGACCTTGGACCCACAGAAAAAGTCAACTAAGGGCCTCACGTAAGTGAGGGTTATACAGATAGTTTCAGATAAATATAAACTGTCCTAACCAACTTTAAACTGGAGAAAAAAGAGCATAGGTCTCCCTCCAACAAATAAAGCAAGTAACATAAATACTCTTCAGCCCCATTTGCTGGGGAAAGAGGCAAAAAGGAAAGGGAGGCCCTGACACATCCTCATCTTCTTTTCCTCCCCACCCCCCCACCTTCTGGTTGGAAGAAATTTTTGCTGCACGTGCTTTGGACATAATTTGGCACTCAATAATTACTTCATTGAGAAATAACAATCATAATTATCCTTTTACATTAACACAATGAAGATATTAGTAAATACCATTAAAGTAAAAAAGAGGATATGATTAACTCTAGGTTTAGGATTTAAATTTCATCTACTTTTAAAATCACTTTTTTATTGTTGTTCTAGTACAGTTGTCCCAATTTTGCCCTGTTGCTCTCCCCTGCCCTGCCCTCCCTCCCCCCCCCCCCCCCCCCCCCCCCCCCCCCACACAGCTACATTAACTGTTTCCATGAGTCATCACATTATCAGTACTCAAAGAACAGTGGAGCTGGAAGTGATCTTTAAAGTCATTGGGTTTTATCTTCCCAGTAAATAGGGCAACTTGAGTGTGGAGGTCATCAGTCTTGTGTCTTCTAAAGGCAGAAAGAAGTACATCAAGAATGAGGTATGACTTGACTTATCAAAGAGAATCACTTCATAAGTTATATAAGTGTCCAACCACTTTTAAAAAAAGAATGATCTTTTTAAAAACTTGAATCGGACCTTGTAACACTACGGTTCCCAAATATTGCAGTGGCTTCTGCTGCATCCTGGAACCAATGTCAGTGAACGGTTTCGTACTCTGACCAATGAGGACCCACATGATCTGGGTCCTGCCTCCCTCTTCAGCCTCATCTACAAGTTTCTCTTTCTCACTGTGCTCTAGCCACACACTGGCTTCCTTTCTGTGTCTGAAAAGCAAACACTTATTTCAGGAAGACCTTCTCGTTCCCTTTGCCTGGAACACTTCCCTCCAGCTCTCCCATGGCTGACTGCTGCTCACCCTGTGAGTCTCAGCCGAGACACTGCTTCTTCCTTCTAGAGGCTTTCTCTGTCCATTCTGTCCAAAGAGGTGACTGTCCAGTCACTTCCTAGCACTTCATTTTGTTTAGTTTATTTATTAAACTTACCATGGTGTACATCCCCCTGGTTGTCTAATAGTTTACTGTTTGTCTCTCCTTACTCGGCTGTAAAAAGGCAGGAACCTCATCTGTCTTCCTAACAACAACTCCTAAACAGAGCCTGGCCCATAGTAGGTGCTCATGGAACACATGTTGTCAGAAGGAAAGAAAAAAAGAAAGAGAGAGAGAGAGAGAAGAGAGAGAGAAAGGAAAGAAAGAAAGAAAGAAAGAAAGAAAGAAAGAAAGAAAGAAAGAAAGAAAGAAAGAAAGAAAGAAAGAAAGAAAGAAAGAAAGAAACAGTTCTAGCCTTGAAGAAGTTCCCAGTGTAGAGCGACAGACAGCAGATTGTAACAATAGCACATTGGGTTTGTTCTATGTGACAACGTGCTTTGAATTTACAGACGAGTGAGTGATAATAAGTCTGCCTTGGGGTGGGGTGGGAGGCAGGAGGCCAGTATGGGAGAGTGAAAGTGTGGAGACTTGAGCAACTTTCTCAGAAAAGGTGGTATTTGAGCTACATCTCAAAAGAAAAGTAGGAACCTTAAAGAAAAGTAAGAGCCTCTAAGCAGAAAAGTAGCTGTTCTAGGTAAAGGGAACCATCTGAAGAGCATCGACGTGTGAATAGGTATTGTAGGCAAAAGGAACTGAGCAGGGCGAAGAGAAGACAGTGTGTGAATGTGCGTGACAATAAAACATGAGCCTCACCAGGGGACTAGTAATGTCTAAGGACCGTGGGTTGGGTAAACAGGCCAAGTGCCCTAAGTAGCAGGTGTTAACAGCACAAAGCGTGTGCAGCTTTTCAAAGTAGGACTGTTTACCTTTCAGGTTCCCCGAGCTCCACCTCTCCGCCTCTCCTTGCACCCTTTTGCCATGTTAACAGCGCCCAAAGCAGCAGAATATGCCCGCAAACAGAGTAAGCCTGTTTACTTGCATCTGCTTAGAGACATTTAAAACAGGAGGGGAGCTCACAAAGTAAGGCCAAGTTGTTCGGGTAATAACATCTTTCTGGTTGAATTAAACAGAACCAGGAGCATTTATGGCTTGATTTCCCTCTATTACCAAAATCAGGGAAGTCTTATTTCTCAGACCCTTTAGTAATGAACTAAGAACTCACAAAGGGGAAAATCTAAAACTGTGGGCGAACGCACTTTTTCTAAAAAGGTGTTTTTGTACAGTTATGGTTCCTGCATTTGTCTCTAGGTGTCAAGTTAAGAAGGGGAGCCATGAATAAAAATGCCGCCAGCAGTTCTACAAGGGACGCAAATGCCATGGAGCAGAAATGATCAAAAAATTTATCTTTGGACACGCAGCCAAAGAACAAAGTAGGTCTAAAACCACAAATTGGACCAAAATGATACCAGATGTTTGGGGAGTACTTTACTTATGTTGTTTTAAAAGTCTAGCCTCTAGAATTGGATGCTCTGGGTTTGAACGTAAAGCCTACTACTTACCATCTGTGTGACTTCAGGCAAGTGACTTAACCTTTCTGTTTCTTAGTTTTCTCTTCTGCAAAATGGGAAGAATAATGGTACCTCTCTCTTAAGGCTGTTGGGATGATTACCTGAGATTATGCATGTTAAGAGGTTAAAATAGTGCTTGCACAGAGTAAACCCTAAATAAATATTAACCATTATTATGTTTTAGCATTTGAGAAATGCTATTTACAAGCTAATCAGCTGTTATTCTGTGGGTTCAAATAAGTGTATACATGCTTATAGTAAAAATTTCAAGCAATACAAGAATTATAAGTGAAAAGTGAAAGAACCCCTCTTACCCACACCCTTTCCTACTTCTTAGAAATAACCACTTTTCTTGTGATAGTCAAATGTTTCTTGTGATAGTCAAATATTGCTATATGTGTATAAATATGTCATGTGATATTTTTGTGATATGGAAATACTACTATACATGTATATCTTACTACTGATTTGTCAGAAATAACCAAGAAATAAATTAAAGAAACAAATATTTTATTAAAGAAATAGTTATTTTATAAAGGCATGAAAAATATACTTTCACAGTTTATTGTTTGAAGTTTTCATTTTATTTATTTGAGCTTCTTAGTCTTTTCCTAGTTTATAGCTTATGGGTATTATATCATGTTATATTATTAGCTGATAAATAACTTTTTAACCTCAAGATGAAACAATGACTTATTCAGAATTTTCTGCCCTGGCTGGTGTAGCTCAGTGGATTGAGTGTGAGCACTCTCAATTCCCAGTCAGGGCACATGCCTGGTTTGTGAGCCAGGTCCCCAGCAGGGGGTGTGCGAGAGGCAACCACACATTGATGTGTCTCTCCCTCTCTCCTTCCCTTCCCCTCTAAAAATAAATAAATAAAATCTTTAAAAAAAGATGCAGAATTTTTTATATATTTCCAGCCGCTGAATTTCTTCATAAAGGAAAAAGAAGAAATTATTTTTAATAATCCAGGTATTCTGGCAGACAGTTTTAAATATCTTTTATACTGTGTTGGTATTAGTAGCTTGTTTATTAGTTAAAATGGCTATGAGCAACACCATATCCTAGGAAACTGCCAATATTGGGCAGAGTACTAGGAAATGAATTTGGAATGGACAGGAAGGATTGTACCAAAGAGCTAGAAAACAGCATAATATAGTGATTAAGAGTGTGAATCCTGGAGTCAGATAGCTAGATTTAAAAACTGGTCCCTCCATTTAGTAACTTGGGTGAATTATTAAGTGGATCTCTCTTGTATTTCGTCTATAAAAAGAGGATGATAACAGTACCTACCTCATAGCATCGTTACAGGGACTGCGTGTGTCAGCATATGCGTATGTGGAAGGGCTTAGGAGAGGGTCAGAACTACAGCAAGCAATAACATGAGTGCTCCCACTACCACCGCGGCTGAGGAACCCACGACACCATGGAAGACAAGAAGATGTGGCGAGAGGGCAGTTTGAGGGATCTGGTCTCCGTTTCCACACAGAAGGAGCTTGGGTACCAGTACTCCACCTTAACAAGTAAAAAGCTGAACAGACTGAATATTCAACAACTCTTCTCGGAAATGTAAAGAAGGGGAAGGCACAGGGTAACCTGCTATCCCCAAGAATAAGATGGACAGATGGGTGGGTAGAAGGGTAGAGAGATGCACTGATGCATATTAAAGCAAACATGGAAAACAGCATCAACAGGTGATGGGCATACATCTCCCATTGTACAATTCTCTCAACTTTTCTGTATGAAAAATTTCATAATGAAGGAAAAAAAGACAGAAACTGTCAGAGCGGACCAAAAAAAACAAGACCCAATGCTGTGTTGTCTCTGAGAAACCCCCTTGAAATAAAACGACACATATAGAGGAAAAGTAAATGGACAGAGAAAAATATGACATGCTAACACTGACCAAACGAAAGCAAAAGTAGCTATATGAATTTCAGACAGAACTGACTTCACAGCAAGGAGAGTTATCAGGAACAAAGAAAGGAGCTGCGTGATGATAAAGGCTTATCCTCCAAGGAGACAACGACCCTTAACGTGCATACCCTGAACAACAGAGCACCAAACTACGTGAGGTAAAAACTCGTAGAAGCTGTGAGGAGGGACGATGACTTCACTTTTTGGAGATTTCATCACTCCTCTATCAGCAATGGAGGGACAGCAATTTAAGTTTGTGTTGAAAGTGGCGGAGGAGAAATTCAAAATAATATTCTGCAAGAACAACACACAACCATGGACAGGCAAAGAAACTATTTGCTTCGGGTACAGTCAAATGAAGTATAACTTTTATTGTTTTTTTCTTTGAGAATGGTTTTAAGCTTAGAGAAAAGTTGCAAGAACCATGTGCATTTTACTCACAATTGTTAAGTTTTGCTCCACTAGTAATATCACTTTCTCTCCCTGTCTCTGTCTCTCCCTCTGCCCTTATCTCTTTCTGTCTGTATATAGATAGATATTTAATTTTTCTGATCCACGTGAAGTTACATCGCCATATTATTTTACCGCCATATACTTCAGTGTGTACTTCCAAAAAACAAAGTCCACCTCTTTAAATAACCCCAGCATAGTTATCAACTTCAGAAAATCTAACATTAATACTTGGATCTAATATACCATCTATGAACAAATTTTGTCAGTTGACCCAAAAGTGTTTTCTTTAAATATTCTTTCCCTCTGTACAGGATCCATTGTGCAATCATATATCACATTTAGCTGAAAAATAGAACTCCATTTCCAAACGTCTCAGAACAGTTCCATGGAGATTCTTTCTATCTACATTCATTTTAACCCATCTTTGTCAATAACTTAGTATCTGATATTTGACTTTAACGCCCATAGATTGAAAGCTAATGTCTGTGTCCAGGTTGAACTGATGTGCTTGATACCAAAATCATCTTTTTATTCTGCAGGTCCGTTAGAAGCTTAACACGGTACTTCATAATAAAGTCTCTGGGAGAGGAAAAGAAACACCACCTTAACAGTGCGGCACTCGCCAGCATCTTTCTTTCCAGTTAGCTTTGACAGGAACTGCACTGAAGTGTTATTTTTGGATGCTGGGTTTTCTTCTCTGAGGATCATATCTCAGGGCTCCATCTGGGCTTTAAAAATGTGTGTATCTTATGCTACCCATTGTGAGTGGAAGACTGTTGGTTGGAGAATTCCAAGAATATATAGTATTTCTATGTCAGAGCAGGCTAGCTTGGTGGCATATTTTACAAATGTTCAGCACTGAATACTGTGGAGGGGTGGAGTAGGAGGCAGTTTCCCCAAGTTTCAACCCAAAATAAAATCAATCTATCATTGATTGCCTTTACAATGTTGCCATATGGAAACATTTAAAATCATTTCAATAAAGCATTATAAGAAAAATGGGTGTGGGATTTCTCTTAATAGAATATCATGACTAGGAGGAAAATATTCTAGTCTTTCAGCACCTTGCCCAAGTGCTGATCAGGCATATGGCTTAGCTTGTACATACGTGCAGCAACAATTGACAAATGTGAATGCAGATGACACTTTTCTTAAGGTTTTGGTGTGCTGTCTTTGCAGAACGGTTTTGGCTTTAAGTACGCAAAAACACACGTGGTTTGTTGGCTTCTGCTGAAAACGGTGCTGTGTTTCGATGTGAGGTTGTGTTTGGAGGAACCAAGGCAGCCTTTTTCTACTAAAACTGTAACTGGGGTTTACCCGTAGGTCTGCAGCACCGGGCTGGGACAGAGAAGTACATCAAGGACACGTCCTCTCTGGGTGTGCTGCCAGGGGTCTAGCTTCACAGAACTTTGTCAAATGTTCTTTTTGTCTAGTTCTGCTACCTGTGAGGGTGCATTTTTATTTTGCAGCTACTGCTGTCTCTCCCTACTTTCAAATGTTCCTGCTTGGCACCATCGACTCAGAGTTACATATTTAAAAATTGATTTGACTTTTTTTCAACTCATGAAAGTAATATATATTTTTAATAGAAGATTAAGGCACCAGAACACAACAGAAAGGAGAAATAAAAACAAAACTAGAACCTATACTCTTGTCGTTCATTCATGACCCGTGACTGAGAGTTCGCTGTAACATACACAGTTCTAATCTTTTTTCCTATATAAACATACACAAAATGTTTTTATCAAAATCCTATTATACTGATGAAATAATTTAGGACATGTAATTGTTTTTCAGTTAGAGAACTTTTTGTTGCCCTTTTCCCGTCCAGTCCTTCTGGAATTCATGGGATTGTCACGAGTCCCCCCGGATGGAACCACCAACCCCATCTCAGCAGTTTCCATAGGCAAACGTTACAAAATGCTGGGTGTGGAATGTATTTCTAGAGAGCCACAGAGGCCGAGAAGTTCGCCCTTTGTCTCCAAGGTCATAATAGCTCTGCTGACTTCAATTCCTGTCACTGGAGCTAGTGAGGACAAGTCAAAAGTGCCAGACAGAACGACGGCCCCCTGACCCATGATAGCAAATGGAAAAAAAGAGAGAGAGAACATAGAAATCCCCTCACGCACTACCCCCAAGCCCCTTTGTGTTGTTCTTGCCAACACAGCAGCCGTCCTGCTATATATACCAACTGCCACTCTTGTCCCCATCACTCTGGACGCTGATCAGTTGTCATCAACGACCATGGGAAAGGTGAGCCAACCCAGGTGCCATACCGTGTCTATTGAGTGTCTTCTGGTCTGAGGATGTACCTCCCAGCTGACTGCCTGCTGTCACCTCGTTTTCCACTACAGATCACCTTCTACGAGGACCGCGGCTTCCAGGGCCGCCGCTATGAGTGCAGCAGCGACTGCCCCAACCTGCAGCCCTACTTCAGCCGCTGCAACTCCGTGCGCGTGGACAGCGGCTGCTGGATGCTGTATGAGCGCCCCAACTACCAGGGCTGCCAGTACTTCCTGCGGCGCGGCGACTACCCCGACTACCAGCAGTGGATGGGCCTCAGCGACTCCGTGCGCTCCTGCCGCATAATTCCTTACGTGAGTCTTGCTTCAACCAACTCATGTGAAAGCATCATTGACCCGTGGCTGTGAATACCTGTTTACACAAGTCAGTGTGTTCCAACACAGGACTAGTCCTCACAGTGAGGATAGCAATGACTGACACTCAGGCGCACTCGCGCGCACACGAAAGTGAGCAGGATTATGAATGACCTCAAGCTCTACGTTTTTCTTACTTAAAGATAAATCATTTTTAGGGTGCAAGAAATCACAACAAATTGCCTCTAAAATTGAATTTGGTATCCTCTGGCTGATCCTTAACTTTTAAATAAAAATCACCGTGTGCAGTAAAAACAAATCTAAATAATTATTTTTTAATGATAAAAACACTAACAGACTATAAGAGAACAATATAGGTATGATGCATTCTGACCGTATAGGTGATTATTTTCAATACATTCTCTATATTGTTCATCAGTATGTCATCATGTTGATCTAGAAACGAGCAATTTGTTTCATCTTGTACACTGCTTTTTGTTTTCCAGGAGTCGTAACCAACCAGTTTCTTGTAAGGGTCAGAGACAACTCATTAGTAAGGGAGTTTCATGGTCCTTACCGAGGTATTGCTATGTTTTTCAATCACGTGCAGTTTGTGTTTCTGCTTTCTGATGACACTACACTATGTGGTGTGGCAAGCAGATTTAAGAATTGGAACCAAAATTAGACTAGAGAAACTTTGCAGATGCAAGAAGAGAGATATAAAATACAGATTTCTTTGAGGTAAGAAACTGACATGGAGCAAGTGGCTGGGCACAATGTCAGACATGTGGCCTCAGAGTAGGGGTTGTACATTATGAATGCACACGTGACTTAAAAAAGAGCCTGATGGGACTCAGTTCAATGCAGTCATAACAGAAGAGGGAGTTAACCTCCCCTCTGCAGACTTATTCAGTATGGCTGTGACAGATGGTTTCTTACAGAGGAACGCCTTTCATTCCATTTCTTTCAACGTTTCTTCCACAAAACAGTTCACTGGGCAGGTGAGTGGTATTTCATGATTCTTTCTCATTTGCTAGACAATGTCAGGAGAGGGGCAGGGAGGAAATAGCTGTCAGGATGGTTTGAAAACCATGCTTCACGGAGATGCAAGCTGACTGAGTCACTTTTATGGATACTAAGGACGCACACAATTTTCATATTTCTTTTGTTTGTGTCACAACAGAGCAGCTCCCACAGGATAAGACTGTACGAGAGAGATGACTACCGAGGCCTTATGTCTGAGCTCACGGAGGACTGCTCCTGCATCCACGATCGCTTCCGGCTCCACGAGCTATACTCCCTCCACGTGCTGGAGGGCTGCTGGGTCCTGTACGAGATGCCCGACTACCGGGGCCGGCAGTACCTGCTGAGGCCAGGAGACTACAGGCGCTACCACGACTGGGGTGCCACGGATGCCAGAGTGGGCTCTCTGAGACGGGTCATTGATTTGTACTAGGCTGTGTTTTTCTTGTTATGCTTCCCATAGAAATGCAATAAATAGACACGTTGTGTTCTTGGCACTATGTGACTCTTGCTTGTCTTTAAATAATAACTGAATTCTAATAAATGATGACTCCCCAGCACTTACCTGATCCTGAAGCTCAGGTGTTTTGAATATCTACTTACTTCCTGTTGGTTAGGCAACATTTGGTGTCACCAGAAAGTATGATGTGAATGGAGAGAGGAAGGACAAACATAATGAAAATGATTAGAACCTGTATACAGGAGAAAATATAGAACCAGTTGTGTCTGGAACACCAAAGCCAAGAAACTGGCTAGAGAGTCTCAGATATTAGTTAAGAAAAGCTGAGCAAAGAGAGGAGTTTTAAGCAAATTCCCCAAGCAGGGAAGATAAAACCTGCTTGATGAGGTCATCTGGTAGGGAAAGAGTTAAACGGAGAGGTAAAGGGCCTGGGTTGTTATCCTGCCTGTTTAACTTACTAGTAGAGTGACCAACTCAGACTAGTTTTCCAGGGACTCTCCCAGGTTTATCACTGAAAGTCCTACCTCGTGGAAAATCTCTAGTCTCAGGTAAACAGGGATGATTGGTTACCTTACTTAGTAGCTTATCTCTTTGAGCAAGTCATTTCTTATCCTTTCTGTGCTTAAATCAATTTATTGAAAACTACAATGATATTAAATTCCTGCCTCACTAAATAAGTCCAAGAATAATTATGATGAAAAGATGAAGAAAGATTATGTTACCTTTAAATTACTATACAAATGTAAATGTAAGAAATTAATGTACCCCCAGTGTCCCCTAATATTCAACAGTACAGTATGGTCAACTTTATTTTGGACTCCAACATGGATTTTTATCAAGACTCAATTAGCAAAGACTTAATTATGCAGAGTGAAGTATTAATGTTTGCTACCCTACATACCTGTGGGATTTCTTTCCAAATTTATATAAGCAAAAATAGTGCCCTGTTTCAGTTAACTTATTTGTAGATTGATAAGCTGATTTTAAAATTCCTGGAATTACAAGGGACCCAAAGTAGCCAAAACAATCTTGAGAAAGAAGAACAAAGCAGGAGGACTCACGTTTCTGTCTGTGAAATAAACCCATCTGTCTGTATTCGACTGATTTTTGACAAGGGCGCTAAGACTCTTTGGTGGGGGTAAAACAGCTTTTCAACAATAGCGCCGGGACCACCGAAGATCCACGTGCAAAAGCATGAAGTCGAATCCCTATCTCAAACATATAAAAACGAACTCTAAATAGGTCAGACATCTAAATGTAAGAACTCAAACTATAAAACTCTTAGAAAAATATATAGGCATACATTTTTGTGACATTTTATTAGGCAACATTTCTCAAATATGACACCGAAAGCTCAAGCAACAAAAAAGTAATCATCAAAAGTAGAACCTTTATGCATCAAAGCACACTGTCAATAAAGTGCAAAGACAGCCCACAGAATGGGAAAGATACTTTCAATCCCTACATCTGTAAGGGGCTAGAGTCCAGAGTACATAAAGAACTCCCACAACTCAGCAACACAAACAATGCAATTAAAAAATAAGCAAAGGACTGGAATACACATCTTCCCACAGAAGGTATACAACTGGCCAAGGAGCAAATGAAAAGATGCTCAACGTCATTAGTCATTAGGGAAATTCAAACCAAAACCACAATGGAATACCACTTAATTCTCACTACAATGGTTACAATAATTCCAGGGGGGGAACAGAAAATAACAAGACTTGGTAAGGTTGAGGAGAAATTAGAACTCTCACAAACTGTTGGTAGGAATGTAAAATGCCGCGGTCACTGTGGAAAACAGTTTGATGACTCCACAAATAGTTAAATATAGTTATCACATGACTCAGCAATTCTACTCCTAGGTATATATAGAAAAGAGTGGAAAAAAAGTATTCAAACAAAAACTTATACATGAATATTCATAGCAGTACTATTCACAACAGCTAAAAGGCAGAAACAACCCAAATATCCATCAATACATGCCACAACAGGGATGAACCTTGAAAACATTATGCTAAGTGAAAGAAGACAGTCTCGTAATACTTCATACTATATGATTCCAACTATATGGAAGGCCCAAAATAGGCAAATTCATAAAGACAGTAAATAGTTCAGTAGTTTTTAGTGCCAGAGGGATGAGTGGGCAAGAGAAGGACAGGTCAAGGGTACAGGGTTTTTCATTGTGGTAATGAACATGTTCTAAAATTGACTGTGGTGATGGTTACATGTAGCTATGAATACACTAAAACTAATGAATTATACACTTGAAATGGATGAACTGTACGGTAGGTGAAGTATATCTTAATAAAGCGACTTTACAAATAATGTCCTGCACAGAGCTTTAAATAATGGAATTCTTTGAATTGAGATTCCTTCTCAGTGAAGGAATATGTGGAATCAATTACAAACATGAAGATGCACAGAAAGTAATTCCCCCTTTTCTGTGTTTGCACTTTTGGAGGTTTCAGTTACCAGTGGTCAACAGTGGTCCAAAAACATTAAAGAAAAAATTTCAGAAATAAACAATTCATAACTTTTAAATTGTGTCCATTCTGAATAGCATGATGAAATCTCACCCTGTCGTGTTTCATCCCAACTGGGACATGAGTCGTCCTTTTGGTCCAGTGCACCCACACTTCATACGCTGCCCACCTGTTTTTCAGTTAGTAGTCGTGTAGGCTATCAGTTATCAGAGAGAGGGAGAGAGACCACATTCCCATAACTTTTATTACAGGGTAGTGTTATGATTGTTCTATTTTATTGTTAGCCATTGTTGTTAATCTCTTACTGTGTCTCATTTATAAAGTAAACTTCATCACAGGTATGTACCTAGAGGGAAAAACATAGCATATATAGGGTTTGGTACTATCTGAGGTACCAGGTATCCACTGGACGATTGGAACATATCTGCTGTTGATAAGGGGGGACTACTGAATTATCAAAATATTGTGACTCTCACCAATATCAAATATGCACAAGGTTTTAGGTTTTGCTGCTGGCTTAGCTAAATCATTTTGTGTTGTCTTTTAGTTGGGTGACTAATAAAATTGAGCTCAGTTTTAACAAAAGAGGAAAAACCAGATGACATGTCTCACTGAAAGTAATTTTATTAACTTGAAGCTTTGCTTTGTTTTAATCTGGTGAACTGAAAGGCTTAGAAAACAGCATTTTATCTGACAAAGCTTAGTATGACTTTACAATTTACCATGTGCTTTCAAGTTCATGATTATTATTATTATTTTTAAAGATTTCATTTATTTACTTTTTTAGAGATAGGGGAAAGGAGAGAGAAAGAGAGGGAGAGAAATGTGCAAGAGAAGCACAGATTGGCTGCCTCTCGCACGCCCCCAACCAGGGACTGGCTCACAGCCCAAGCATGTTCCCTGGTTGGAATTGAACAGGCGACCTTTCAGCCCACAGGCAGGTGCTCAATCCCCTGAGCCACACCAGCCAGAGCTCAAGTTCATTAGTTCACTTGATTTTCCTTGGCATCTGTATTTTATAAATGGGAAAACTGAGGCTTGAGGAAGTTGAGTGACTTTCTGAAGGGTACACAGGCAGTAACAGAGACTACAGAAATACCTGTGCCTGTGTGCAGCTACTGCTCCCTGAGTGTGCTCTCCACCGACAGCACCTATCTGACAGCTTCATGGTGCATGTTAGTACTGTGAAGGAAAGTAACCTTAGTGGAAGCAGTGTGAAAGCAAGGCTGCGGGACAGGCAGGGTAGGTGGTCACAGGTAGCGTCATTTGCAAACACTTACTCCTCCACCAAGCAATGGTGCAGGCCCCAAAGGCACCACTCACTTCCACACCTGACCCAGCCCTGTCCCTGAGGCTCTAACATTAGCAGCCAACAATACAGCTGAGCGGGCTAGAGGGTAGACCTCTAACTCAAGGCCCAGACTTTCCTGTGGCTTTGGAATCAACAGATAAAGCTAATTCTCTAAACAACCTCGTGACTCAATATTTTATTTCTAGGTATTTTATTTGATCCTGATTATGTCTTAATATTATGGATTGTCTCAGGACTCCTTTAATGCTGTCACTAGTTTTGCAAGAGGCTGGGATGAATTCTACAATGTCACATGGCATTGGCTGAGACATAGATCGGAGCAGGCTTGTAACCTCCCCATACTCTTTATCATCCCACGGAGAGTCATGCAAGGGCCTGAGTATCCACTGGATACTGTGTTGGTTCTATTTCAATAGAGGGACCCCTACTGAGCCTACTCACTTTGGGTTTCTCTCCTTTTAGGAAGGACCTTGGACAGTAAACCTATTACATGTTAATATAAATAATGTGTTTATGAATAATAATTACACTTTCTAAAATAAAAACAATGAAAAACTGACATTATTTTACAATTTCACATTGTTAAAAAAATCATACAGCCTCTGGGAAAACTCCTGTATACACTCATAAAAGAATAAGAGTGAAAAAGGCAAATAATGTCTTGGTATTGTTTTGAAAACTCTTTTGATCTTATGAGCCCCTTGAAAGTGTCTGGGGACCTAAGAGGGTCCCATACCACACTGTGAAATCCACACTATCAAGTCACTCTGTCAGCTGGCCTGGTGCTGTTCAGCCCCTCAAAAGTCTGAGGAAGTAGGTGGTATAGCACTTTGAGGGTTTCTGTATTACTCCTCACACAAACTCAAATCACCTTCATCAAGTGGACAAGAATTTATAATGGTGAAGAGGAAAGAAAGATTGTAGGCCATCTGAAGGACAGGGACATCAAACAGCAAGCAGGACTCTGGGCAGCCACCAGCAGAAGTGAGGATTCAGGCTTCCAGGATGGTATCAAAAAAGGAGAAGGGCCACAGCTCTCCACTTACTTGCAGGTCAAAGCCATGTATTGAGAGCCTACTGTGTGCCAAGCTCCTGCTCTAGGGCCCAGAGGCAGAAAGGAACAAGAAAGAATTCCCAGCCTTCAGGAGCTGAAGAATTTCCAATCAAATTCAGTTTTACTCAAGATAAACCCCAGACTTTCGGCCAAGATGGAGGTGTAGGTAGACACACTGTGCCTCCTCGCACAACCCAAAGAAGGACAACAACACATTTAAAAAGAAAAAACAACCAGAACTGACAGAAAATCAAACTGTATGGAAGTCCAACAACCAAGGAATTAAAGAAGAAACACTCACCCAGGCCAGTAGGAGGGGCGGAGACGGGCAGCAGGCGGAGAGGACTCGTGGCAAGGTGGCGGCTGGCGGTCAAGGCGGCAGACTGTGGACTGGGCAGTCCCACATTTGTGTGCAGATGAACCGGGAGGAACAACTGGGGAGCAAGACAGACCGCACAACCCAGGGTTCCAGCACGGGGAAATAAAGCCTCAAACCTCTGACTGAAAACACCTGTGGGGGTGGAGGCGGCGGCAGCAGGAGAAACTCCCAGCCTCACAGGAGAGCTCGTTGGAGAGACCCACAGGGTCCTAGAATGTACACAAGCCCACCCACCCGGGAATCAGCACCGGAAGGATCCAATTTGATTCTGGGTAGGGGGGAAGTCACTGAAAACCAGCAGAGAGCTGAGTGATTGGCATTGTTCCCTCTCGAACCCCTCCCCCACACATAGCATCACAACGCAGAGACGTGGCTGCCCCGCCCTGGTGAACACCTAAGGCTCCGCCCCTTACTATGTAACATGCATGCCAAGACAGAAAAATGGCCCAAATGAAAGAACAGATCAAAATTCCAGAAAAAAATACAACTAAGTGACAAAGAGATAGCCAACCTATCAGATGCACAGTTCAAAACACTGGTAATCAGGATGCTCACAGAATTGGTTGAGTGTGGCCCCAAATTAGATGAACAAATGAAGGTTATGCTAAGTGAAATAAAAGAAAATGTACAGGGAACCAACAGTGATGCAAAGGAAACTGGGACTCAAATCAATGATGTGGACCAGGAGAAAGAAAGAAATATTCAACCAGAATACAATGAAGAAACAAGAATTCAAAAAAAAAATGAGGAGAGACTTAAGAACCTCCAGGACGTCTTGAAACATTCCAACATCCAAATTATAGGGGTACCAGAAGGAGAAGAGGAAGAGAAAGAAATTGAAAACTTATTTGAACAAATAATGAAGGAGAACTTCCCTAATCTGGCAAAGGAAATAGACTTCCAGGGAGCCAGGAAGCTCAGAGAGTCCCAAAGAAATTGGACCCAAGGAGGAACACACCAAGGCACATCATAATTACATTACCCAAGATGAAAGATAAAGAGAGAATCTTAAAAGCAGCAAGAGAAAAGGAGACAGTAACCTACAAAAGCATGCCCATAAGACTGTCAGCTGATTTCTCAAAAGAAACCTTGCAGGCAAGAAGGTGCTGGAAAGAAATATTCCAAGTCATGAAAGGCAAGGACCTACATCCCAGGTTACTCTATCCAGCAAAGCTATCATTTAGAATGGAAAGGCAGATAAAGTGCTTCCCAGATAAGGTCAAGTTCAAGGAGTTCATCTTCACCTAGCCCTTATTATATGAAATGTTAAAGGGACTTACCTAAGAAAAAAGGTGATCAAAACTATGAACAGTAAAATGACAACAAATTCACAACTATCAACACCCGAACCTAAAAACAACAACAACAAAAAAACAAAACAAAACAAAACAAAACAAAAAAACAACTAAGGAAACAACTAGAACAGGAACAGAATCACAGAAATGGAGATCACATGGAGGGTTCTCATCAGGGGAGTGGGTGGGGAGAATGGCGGAAAAAGTACAGGGAATAAGAAACATAAATGGTAGGTAGAAGATAGACAGGGGAAGGTTAAGAATAGTATAGGAAATGTAGAAGCCAAAGAACTTATATATATGACCCATGGACATGAACT
>VMDR010003788.1:0-67459 GCA_007922815.1 Macrotus californicus
TACTTATTTGTACTTATTAATCCCCTCACCTCTTCATCCATTCCCCCACACCCTCTCCCATCAGGCAACCATCAAAATGCTCTCTGTATCCATGATTCTGTCCTTGTTTGCTTAGTTTGTTTTTAGATTCAATTGTTGATAGATTTGTATTTTTTACCATTTTGTGCATAGTTTTGATCTTTTTCTTAAAGAAGTCCCTTTAACATTTCATATAATAATGGTTTGGTGATAATGAACTCCTTTAGTTTTTTCTTGTCTGGGAAGTTCTTTACCTGCCCTTCAATTCTGAATGATATCTCTGCTGGGTAGGGCAATCTTGGCTGTAGGTCCTTGCTTTTCCTGACTTTGAATATTTCTTGCCAGCCCCTTCTAGCCTGCAAAGTTTCTCTTGAGAAATCCAGTGACAGTCTTATGGGTACTTCCTCTTAGGTAACTAACTTCTTTTCCCTTGTTGTTTTTAAGATTCTCTCATTATCTTTCACCTTTGGTATTTTAATTACGATGTGTCTTGGAGTGGGCCTCTTTGCATCCATCTTGCTTGGGGGTCTCTGTGCTTCCCGGACTTGCATGTCTTATTTCCTTCACCAAATTAGAGAAGTTTTCTTTCATTATTTTTTTCAAATTTCCAATTTCTTGCTCACTCTTTCTTCTTCTGGCACCACTGTAATGTGAATGTTTGACCTCTTGAAGTCCCAGAGGCTGTTTATACTGTCCTCATTTTTTTAAATTCTTTTTTCTTCTTGTTCTGATTGGTTGTTTTTTGCTTTCTTATGTTCCAAATCATAGATTTGATTCTCAGCTTCGTCCAGCCTACTGTTGTTTCCCTGTAAATGGCTCTTTATTTCAATTAGTGTATCCTTCGTTTCTGAGTGGATGTTTTTTATGCTGTTGAGGTCCTCACTAAGTTCCTTGAGCATCCTTATAACCCATGTTTTGAGCTCTACATCTGATAGATTACTTAACTCCATTTTGTTTAGCTCTTTTTGTGGAGTTTTGGTCTGTTCTTCATTTGGGCCCTGTTTCTTTGTCTCCTCATTTTGGCAGCCTCCCCGTGTTTGTTTCTATGTATTAGGTAGAACTGCTAGTGTGGCCTAATGTAGTAGGTATCCTGTAGGGTCCAGAGGCACAGCCTCCCCTATCACCCATGCTGGGTACTTGAGGTGAAGCCTTCATGTGGGCTGAGTATACCTTCCTCCTGTAGTTGAGCCTTGATTGCTATTGGCAGTTCAATGGGAGAGATTTACCCAGGTCAGTCAGCTTTAAGGACTGGCTGTGACCACTGATCATCAACCACTTCACTCCGTGGAGGGGTCAGCTGTGCAGGGGCAGGGTAGTGGTGTTTTGATGTGATCTGTAGCTCTCCACTGTGTGCACTGGCCCTGGGATTGCCAGGTAGTGCAGGCCAAGGCCAGCCCCTACCTGTGTTTTGCCCAGGGACACCCTGTCTGAACTGTAAAGCAATCTGAGATAACTGCTACTTGTGCTGGGTTTGGAGATTCCCAGGTGAAGGCAAGTTGTGAATCTAGGCTGGCTGCTGTTAGTCCTGGGCCTGCAGCTCACTGAGGCCAGCTGTTGCTTATTTGATAGGATTTAGGAAGATAGAATAATGAGTTAAGACCAAGCATTCATATGGAAAAGCAGCTTGGGTGGGCCCATAAATTGGGTGGGGCAGAGTCTCTGGGGATCTCCAAGGCAGGTCAAACAGTGTTAGGCAGGTTGATGGACTGTCAGATATGGCACCAGCCTGCTGCCTCTGCTCTGTGGGGGAGGGATTGGAAAAGGGACAATGATCTCTGCTCACCTTGATGCCAGACACTTCAGTTCGTCCCTGTATACCATGGGTGCCTTTCAAGCTGCTACCCCAGTGCTGGAACTCAGAGGGAATGAGTCTGAGTAGGTGAGTCTGTGTGTGGCTTCTTTAAGAGAAACTGCTTGGGGCTCCATAAGTTTCTTCCTTGACTCAATCCCCGCTGGTTTTTGCTGCCAGAAGTTGTGGGGCCTTATCTTCCTGGCACTGGAACCTTGGGCTGGGGGGCCTGGTGTGGGGCTGGGACTCCTCATTCCCAAGCTATCCCTCCTGAACTTTTATCCACCACATGTGGGTGAGGGACCAGCCTGTCCCGCGTTTGCGCTCCTCCTACCAGTCTGGATGGATGTTGTTTCTTTAATTCTGTAGTTGTCAAGACTTCATTCGACCCTATTTCTGATGGTTCTGAGTGATGGTGGTTCTATATTTTAGTTGTAACTTTGATGTGGTTGTGCGAAGTGGTGAGCCATGTCTGTCTACGCCACCATCTTGACCAGAAGTGTGTTGCGAGTTTTAATGGCCTTTTCTAAAATCGTTTTTTTATTATTGTATTTCAGTTGTCCCACTTTTTCCCCCTTTGCCCTCCTCCACCTATCCTGTGGCCTGCTCCCACAGTCAATTCCCACACCATTATCCATGTCCATGGGTCACTCATACATGTTCTTTGTCTAGTCCCTTCCCCTTCTTTCCACCATTATTCCGTCCTCCCTTCTGGTCACTTTCAGTCTGTTCAGTGTTTCCATGCCTGGATTCTATTTTGTTCATTAGATTCCTCTTATAGGTGAGATCATATGAACTTTCCAGGCTTCTAAAATAATCTTTCCTCTAGTTTTGCCTTTTAGTCCATCCCTGGACACGCTGTAGCCAGCAGAATCTGGGCACATAGGGCATTTGCTTTCAGCAGCATGATTTTGGATGGTTGGAGTGTCTTATAGGACATGTTCTAGAGAAGGATTTCCCAGACTTCTAAAGCTGGCCTCTCTGTAAGCATGAAAAATCCATGCCCTTCTGTGATATTATTAGAAATTAAAAATTCACCATCACAACTGGGAACAATCAATGCAATCGGGAGGAAAAGCACTGCTTTTCAAGCTGCAGAAGGGATTGTGGTCACAGTTGACTGAGGAGATGAAGTGCGTTTACATTTCGGGGACTGTTTCTACTTGTGATGCTGGGACTTGCTTGTATCTATAAGTCCTCTGAGGCTGATCCAGGGAATGGGGGAGGTGAGCTTTAGGGAAGAAAACATGCAAACCAGGGCCCACCTTCAGAATGTACAGCAGACAGTGTTATTTCTGCTCCCTCCTGAGACCGGCCCCCTCGTGTCCAGCAGCTTCTGGAATTGAGCTTTGAGAGCACCTGTCCCCAGTGAGTGTGACTCAGCTGGAGCTTGCCCAGGTATCCCACACACTAGAGGCAAGTCTGGTGTTATGGGCCCCCCCCCCTGGCTTTAGGGGAGCTACCATCCCTGAGGGGATATCCTTAATACATACTGGGCCCCGCTCCTCCCCTCAAGCTGCTAGAACTCATGGAGGTGACTCCACATTCACGGAAAGGAGAGCCTTGGGCTGCTTATGATACAGCATGTGCACCAGCTCCCAGTGACTGAGTGGTGAGTGTCATGATACTTCTTTCCGTCATTCTGTGGCCTGCCCTTCAGCTGAAGAACTGCTTAACTAAGCCTATTTGTTTGGGAAATTAACCCCTCAGAGGCAAGAGGACAGCCAAGGCAGGGTTATGGCCTCTGCAGGCCCCACTCCATCTTTGGTCTCCCCACTCCACCTGCCTAGGCAGGCCTGGGCTGCTCAAGTCCCTTGATGTTGGATTGGAGGATCATACTCCACAAGGCACAGAAGTTGATCCATGGAGAGCACATTGAGCATGTTGCATGTTAGATTTGTGTAAGACGAGAGATGTTAAGCTCTTTGACATTTAATGTATGGGTTGACTATTGTAAAGTGTTCCGGCATCCTGTGTGGTAGTGACAGTTGGGACCACCCCAGCCCTTCCAAGCTGTGCTTAGAGACACAAAGCCTGGAAGCAGCATTTCCCACTCTCCCTTATGGTGGGGTGGGTCAATTCTACCACAAGTAGGGGAGGGAGGAAGGTAATTTTCCACTGCTGGCTGCTCAGGATAGGCCTCTGGGCATCAGCAGAAGGCAGGTGTGGGTTTTTCCAGTCCTCTGGGTGTCATCTTGAGATTCACCCACTTCAGTCACGAGGGAAGCTGAAGCCAGTGCAAGAGATTCCCTGAAACCCTTGCACTTCTGGATCTCTGGAAAGCTCTCTCGCTTTGGCCCCCTGTCTTCCAGCAGCTGGGTAAGTTTCTGGTTCTGTATGACAGCACTTCTGTCCTGGAGACTCAGAATGGCTCGTGGGTCCCTACTCAAACCCTGACTGGTAAACCCCCCTCAGAGTGTTGTCCTGCCCACTGGTTGGAGGGAAGAGTAGAAGTTCCACAGGGAGGAGCCTTTGTTTTCCCTAGTTTAAATAAACTAGTACATTTAACCAAATGTAAAACTTCTTTGGGAGATGTGACATTATTTATGAACCAAATAGGAAAGAAGAATGACACCTGTTAAACTATCACCATCAATTTTAATATGCAACCAATTTCACAGATGTTAAGATGTGACAAAATGGATGGCGTAAGATGCATAAAATGTTAACACTCAAAAGCTGAACTCCGGTAATTTGTAAATGTCAATGCAAAGAAACTGAGAGCTAAAGACTAACAACGTAAGCCCAACTGACCACAAGAGAATGGCCATGCTGTTCTGAGCTTTGTTAGAACCACGGTACAAGTGAAAACCAAAGCAATCTAATTGGTCCGCCCAAAATTCACAATCATCAAGACTTTGAAATGTGAAAGTCTACCCCTATCATAAGCAAAAGCCTTGCCACGAGTGTACATTGTACCTTTAGGCATGAACTAATGCTAGCTAGGATGAAGGCATCACAGTTAGCAAGACATTTCACAATTTCCTCCATGCAGCAAGGGACAAGGAGAACAGGCTGGAGTGATTGTAGATTAACACAGCCTGAAAGACACATCATCCAAGTGCCACGCTTGGACCTTGTTTAGATCCTGATCAGAAGAAGCCGACAGTAAAAAGGCATTTATGAGAGAATCCAGGAAAGGTGACCACCCAGTGGATATTGGATGATGTGTAAGAGCTGTTCCTTTATGACAGTGGTGCTCCTGCTATTATAATTATGTTTTGAAAGGGGGGGGCGCTGTATCTCTTAGAAATGATACTGAAGTTTCATGGGTGAGATGACATTGGGGACTGTTTTGAAGGAGTCCGGGAGGAGTGGGATGTAGAAGGAATGGGGTTACCCAGTGGTGTTACTTGTGCAGGCCAGGTGATGAATATGTGGGAGACCCTCATATAAGTGTCTGTATTCTTATGTTTGTTTGAAAATTCCCATAACAAAAAGTTTAAGAAAAGATACTTCCAGAATATGAAGACAAAGCTCCCTATTTTAAGAATGTCTAAATTTAAGCAAAATCTGACCATACAGAATTTCACTAAGTCAGTGATAAACATTTAGACACCTTCCGTGAGATTTCTTATTACTAGCTGAAAACAGTTAAGCTGCTTACTCCTGAGAAACACCTGTTCTATCTGATATGGTAAAAAAGGAAAACAAGGTTGAAGTAATAAATAAATATATATATATATTTATATAATATATTTTATATGATATACAAATATATATTCTCTCTATATAAAATAATACAATTTCAAGTGAAAACACATTCCTTGGTCAGCAAATAGACTTGGCACGTACGTAGAAAACATTGTGAAGAACTGAAGGAATGGGGCAGCCCTCTTGCTCTTGCTATGTGCGTCTGTTGGAGGGCTGTCCCTGCTTTCAATTTACCAACAGTGTGAATTGGGAACAGTTAGCCAAACTTCAGGCTCAGGTCTGGATACGGGGCAAGGGCAGAAAGAAGAAGGTGGTACATAGAACAGTTAGAGCTGATGACTAAAGACTTCAGGGTTGTCTAAGAAAGTCTGTGAATAATTCAGCTGGTATTGAAGAGGTTAACATGATTAAAGATGATGGAACAGCTATTTATTGCAAAAATCCCAAAGTCCAAGCTTCCCTTTCTGCTTAACACCTTTGCAATTCCTGGTCATGCAGAAGCCACGCCAATCACACAAAAGCTTCCTGCAATGTTAAGTCAGCTTCGTGCTGACAGCTTAACAAGACTTTGAATGTTAGCTGAACAATTCCCTTGGCAAACATGGTAGCAGAAGCAAAAGCAGAAGACACTGATGAGGAGGACGATCAGGTTCCAGATCTCGTAGAAAATTTTGATGAGGCATCAAAGAATGAAGCTAACTAAAATCGTTTCTGGCTTTTGGAAGCCGCATGGGCTGTGGTTCCCAAGTTTTTCAGACATGGAGAATATTAACTCTAGCAGTTTAATAACAAATATTTTGTATATTAAAAAAGAACTGAAGAAACAGGTACTAGGGTAAACTGCACCATGTGGCAGGACTGCCATTCTGTGGAATGAAAATCCAGGTGCTTCTAAAACTCACCAGTTGATGGCATAATCTCAGGGTGGTTTTCTGGAAGAATCAATCATCAGAAAGGGAGAACCCTCATTGCATCATTAACACCCCTCCTCAAACCTGCCTCTTTTCCTGTCCCCCCCCTGATTATTGATAGTTTGTTTTTATAATTTTACAATGCACTTTATTATTATTTTTCTTTTCTAATGGTTGACAGTATTACAGATGTCCCCCATTTGCCCTCCTCCCCCAACCCCCCACCTCCTACCGAGGCCTTCCCCACATTGTTGTCTGTGTCCATGGGCTATGCATATATGCATATATGTTTTTGGCTGATCTTTTCCAGTCCCCTCACATTCTTCCCCTCTAAAGTGTGTCAGTCTGTTCCATGTATCCATGCCTCTAGTCCTATTTTGGTCATCTGTTCATTCGATTCCACATATAAGTGAAATCATATGGTATTTGCCTCCTATTGAGCCTTCTGGCGAATTCCTCCAAGTAGCAGGCCTGGTTGTTTCAAGGCAGTGAGCACTCTCTCAATTTGGCTATTGCAGTTATCATCTCTCTAATGTCATTGCTTGTCAGACAAAGGGATTCATTTCCTTTACCCTTGTTTCTCCCTGTATATATTAAGGATATTCCCTCAGGGATGATAGCTCCCCTAAAGCCAGGGCAGGTGGGCCCATAACACCAGAGTTACCTCTAGTGTGCAGGAAGCGTGGGCAAGCTCCAGCTGAGTGTGCACTCCCTGGGAACAGGTGATTTAATGGGAGAGGGTGACATTAAATAGAAGGTGACCCTCTCAGTGTTCCCCTGAGCTCCATGGCAGGGGCCCCAGCATGGGGGTCTGTGCAGGCCACTGGCTGTCCTGGGGCCCCGTGTCCTCAGGCCAGGCATCTCCTGAGCAACCCTGGCCACTTCCCTTGTCTCTTTTTGGAGCATCTCCCAGGCACAAGAGCATCATCAGAGTCTTGCCAGGTATGTTACAAAGAGGTCTGAGATGGAAGGAGGTACCCAAGGGATGCGGGCTTAGACACACACACACCCCAGTTTCTGTCTGTGTGACTTTGGTGCCATTGCTTTAGCTCTCAAGAGTTGAGGATCACCCATTCGCCTAGCAGTGTGAGAATTCAGGGAGTCGCAGCTGAGGAAGCAGCCTGACAGGCCGGGGATGAAAGTGTGCGCTCCTTTATTCCTGCCTTGCCCCGACTCAGTCCCTGCTATTCTGTTTGCACATCCTGTTCACAGCTCAGCCATTACACTGGGGCCCAGGAAGGCCATTGTGCAGCTTGATGTTACTTTCAGTTTGCAGGAAGATTTTCAGATTGTTTCTCAAGTAAATGCCAGCGTGGGTTCTGGAGTTACCAGCACTGCACTGGCTATGCAGTCTTGGTCCCCGTGTCTATGGAGGATGACAGCCATTGGGATGGACAGCCTCACACAGTGTGCTGAGGTAGGGTCACCACTTGTCCTACAGTGAAGGCAGCTTCATTATTGGCCTCTGTTCCCATTTGGTTCACCTCATCCCTGGGCAAGTGGGAGTTTTTCTAATCAGTGATTTTGGGAACGATGACTAGCTATGTTCTATCAGCCCTGCCTTTTTCCTCATGGGAGAAAGGCAGCTGGCAGGGTGGGATTTCTGGGTGCCTGAGTCCAGTTAACTCTGGAATCCACCTGTGTGGTCCTTGGCCTGTCACACTAAGCTGTGTCTTCCAACTAGCTCTAGTAAGAGAAAGATGTTATTTTAGCCTTCATTTTATTCTTTTATTTCTCAACATTTCAGGATGTGGGAGCAGGGGAGAGAGGGGTGATATTTACTGGAGTTTCTTTGAACACTGCAACACCCAGCATGAACTAGGTATCAAATCTCTCTCCCTCCCTTCTCCTTGTACACATACAGACAAATACACATGCCAACACACACACATCAGGTGCTGTTGCTTCTTTCTCCACCACACAGCTGAGTTTGCCAATCCCTTCTGGCATCATTGCTTGCTACATCGTTTTATGGACACTACTTACCCGTGCTCATGGTCAATAAGGCTTGTCTTCTCTGGGTTATTATGCACCTCCAATCTAAAATAACTTTTTATGCCAACTGAAGACACATTCAAAAGTGTGGCCCTCAGAACTCCAATATGACTCTCCCCTACCTGGCTAATCTCATTCGTTGCTATGTCCTGGCCCCCACACCCCGTATCAGCCCAGTCATCTTTACACTGTTTCCATCGTCTATACTCAGGCCTTTGTGTCGCCTCAGGAAACTGATAAACCCCAGTAGAAATATTTAAAGCAGCTCTTTCCTCCTAAGTGGAGATGTCCCCTACGATCCTTGTTCCCTGGTTCTCACAGCCGTGTGTAATCCCCTTCCACTGAGTGTGGGCTGGACTTACCAACTGCCTCCCAAGGAACAGAATATAGGAGAAGGGATGAGGCGTCAACACAGGTCAGATCAAAAAGACCATGGCTCCTGTCTTCGTACCCTCTCAGGAAGCCAGCCGCCACGTCGCGTGGCAGCCCTTGACAGGTGTCACGTGTGAGGTCTATTATTGGCTGCCAACAACTTTGCGAGTGAGCTGGGAAGTGAATTCCTGCTCCACTCCCCCTTGGAGCCTTCAGTTGAGATCACAGCCCCACCTGACAGCTGGACTGCAGCCTCATGAGAGACCTTGACATAGGGGAAACCTGCTAAGGTCCTGACCCACGGAAAATGAGATAACAAGGGTTTGCTGTTATACAGCAATGTGTAACTAAAACAATGGCTTCTGCCCCGTTTTAAGCTAAAGGCAAAAGTTTTGCCTGATTATTATTCTGTTTCCCCAGTCTCACTGCCAAGCCATCCTCCTGTAGCCCCGTCCCGCTACTGACCACCACAAAATCTGGTGAAAGGCTGTCTGTTGCCGTAGGAATTGCTCGTTAATCTGTTTAAAGTCCCAATCTCTCAAATCTGAGCTGGGGAAATCTTTGCCCAAAGTCCCAGTGAGATTTTGGAGTGAAGTCTCTTGCTTGAAAAGGAAGATGTGCAAGTTCCTTCTTGGTGCATGAAATATTTGATATGTGCAACCTGCTCTGGTGGTTATTTTTAGACCTTCTCTCTGCTGGAGTGCCTGGGTCTTGTTTTCACATGTCTTTCAATGCTTGTGTGTGACTGAAAGGGGTCAGCTCCCCGGAGAATAGGAGTTCCAGCATCGTCTTTACAGGGAAGTTCTGTATGTACGTGGAGATGTAGTTCTTCTTTTTCTTCTTTCCTTTTAATTATTTAAAAATATCTTCTTGTTGTTTCCTTTTCTTCTACATGAGTATAGATCTCATGTCTATATGGAAATGTATCTGTAACATATAATCTGCATATGAGTGTCCCCACTTAGAAATATTCGTTGAGTGAGGGTTACTGCATGTCATGTTGCATCTTGCTTATTAACTCAGATATCATTATGTTTCAGAAGAGAGCATGGGTGCTGGCAAAATCAACAGCAATGCTTCTGTTCAAACAAAGTAACAAGAAGCAGCTCTGGTCAGAAAACAGTACCCTGATAGAACCCCTTCCTGAAATGCCTGAGTCAGTCAGTGACACAGGAGCCTCCATCCTTCAGGGGACTGTAGAGAGCTCTGCAGAGTGGGGAATGGTGGCAGTGAGCACTGAGTTCCACTCCAGACTTTGTCAAATGCTTGCACTATCTGTTGAGTGTATACGCTCGTGACCATCATGCAAAGGGTGTAAGCGTTATCATAATGTAGTAATAAGTAAACTGCCTGACTAGCATGTGGTTTTGGTCACTGTGCTTGTATTGGTCAGGATAAATGATGCTATGCTGTATAACAAATGAACGCTGAAGCCTCAGTGGCTCTGCTTTTCTCCCAGGTAAAATATGATTCCCCATAGCTGCTGCTCCTTTCCTGTGGCCCTGCCCACGTAACACATGGCCTCCAAGACACTTTTTGTTGTCTCAGCCCAGAGGTGACCTGTGGCATTTGTACCCCGGGCCCACTGGTAGAACTTGTCATGGGGCCCTGCTTAAGCACAAAAGAGTTAGGTAGAGTAGTTTTCCCAGGAAGTGGGGGAGGAAGTGGAAGATTGGGTGAACACACAGCATCGTTTCCACCACAAAGCTTTATACGTTATTTTCAAGTGAAAATGGTTGCAGACATGCTTTGGGGCTGGGCCAAGTTGGTGGCCAAACGTGAGAAGCTGGTTGGGTGCAGTGCATAGGTGTGCACAGGAGACTGGAGGGGGCCGTGTCTGCCTGGAGCCCACCTGTTGCTTCCAAGGAGGTTAGCAATCCTTGCATTTGTTGCCCTCCCTGCAAGATTTTTTCAGTCTTACATTACAGATCTTCCACCCTTCAGAAGTAGAAATGCAGATTTTAATGTAAAATCTCCTGGTTTTATTTTATTTTTTAAAGATTTTGTTTACTTCTTTTTTAGAGAGGGGAAGGGAGGGAGAAAGAAAGGAGAGCAACATCAATGTGTGGTTGCCTCTTGAGTGCCCCCTACCAGGGACTTGCCCGCAACCCAGGCACATGTCCTGACTGGGAACCAAACTGGCAATCCTTTGGGTTGTAGGCGAGAGCTCAATCCACTGAGCCACATCAGCCAGGGCAAAACAGCAACCCAGGTATGTACTCTGACCAGGAATTGAACTTGTGATCTTTCGGTTTATGGGACAGTGCCCCAAGCAGTTGAGCCACCTGGCCAGGACTAACATCTCCCAGTTTTAAAGTGCAGACTTAAGTATATGACAACATAAGCCAAACAAAATGTGTTTGCAGGCCAAATTTGACCTATGTGCTGCCAGCGTAAGATCTCTGCTCTCTGGCGTAGGAACTTGGATCTTCAATGGCCCTTTATTTATGTGTGCGGTAGAGTTAACCCCAAAGTTTCTAAGAAGAATCTTGGCTCTGCCTGTGAGCATTCCCTCAAGTTCAGGCCTTGGTTCGGGTTCAAATCCTTCACCTTGCACTACTCCCTGCTCAGCTGGCCACTGGAGCCCTTGGGGCCACACTCAAAGGACAACAGTTTCCCTGCATTCCAGGTCACTGCCAGGCTGTGTACTCTTGTGGCCTTTGGGAAACCACAAAGTGCTGAGAGGAATGGAAACACGGGATGGTGTTTGGGTGCTCCTTATGGGCTCAGAGAGCTGAAGAAGTCCTGGAACAGGAAGGTCCTTGGGTGAGCTTTGGACAGGCCCCCAAAGGCTGTGGGAAGAAAGGAAAGGGTTAAAAATGGGGAGGGACAGTCCACGCAGCCAAACCTGCATCCTGGACATAGGATTCTGCCAGCCCCTGGGGGTAGGGAGGAGAGCTGTGAGCCAATGGCACCCGTCACCCAGTCTGTGCAGTACCTTCCACATGATCCCATCCAGCTATTTCCCTTGGGCATGACTCTAGCAATTTCATTCTACCTTTTTGGGGGCTCTTTTCAGAAGAATAGGTGACCCTCTGAGGGTAGCCCGAGTTGTTGCATTAATTACAGCCAAGGGCAACCACCTTTCCCTTTCAAATGGCGGAAGCAGCTACTGTAAAGATTGCCTGAGGTCTGGGAAGCCCAGGTTTTTGTAGGGGGCTTAGATGAACTTTCGGGCAGAGCCCATTAATGATGGTCTCTTCCCTTTGCTTTCCCAGTATCAAAATGTCAGGTTAAGAACACAAGGAGGCAAAAGGCAGTTCCACAACAGTGTGGGGATTGACTGTGGGAGCGGAGGATGAGCTGGGTGCAGGAGGGCAAAGGGGGGAAACTTGGGACAACTGTAATAGAATAATAATAAAAAAAAATTTTAAAAAGAACACGGGGAGGTAAGCAGAAGCCTTAACAGTCTGCAACCTGGATTCCAGGCTGCAGACCGTTGTGCCTCATGCGCAGGGGCAGAAAGTTCTAGGCCTGGTGGGAAGGCCTTGTGCCCTGTGGCCACTCCTTCAGATGTGAATGGCGATGAGGTGTGGATGGGTCCACCATCCAACCGAGGCCCCCGGGAGCCAGGCACCACTGCCAGGAAATGACACGGACTCAGGTTGCTACCACAGAGGTCAGCAGGGACAGGTCCTGAGTTCTGTGACTGTCAGCCATTGTCGTCAAATGGGGCAGGACGAGGTGGCAGCCAGGGGCAAACTCATTGCCACCTGCTCCTGGACCTGAGCCACCTGCCATCTGCAGGTCCTTTGGCGTGGACTTGGCCTGGGTCACACACTAGCCTCAATCAGAAGTAGCTCTCTGGGGCCACCTTATTGTAGGTCACATAACAATGGGAAGGTGGTTGCTTTTGTCTACCAGACTCCTTCCCAGGTTCTTTCCTGTTCTTGGGCACCACCACAGCCCCATCTTCACTGTCTCTCTCACACACACACTCATACATATGCACACCTCCTCTCTGGCTGTTCATGAGCCCATAGAATCCCCCCTCCCCCAGGACGCTGCCACATATGGGCCTTTCCCTGTGTTTCAAGAAAACATGTTTCTCAAACTTGCTCCTGTGTTCTCGGCCCCTCCCCTGAGAAGTGTTCTTAAGGCCTTGGAGCCAACAAGCCCATCGTGGCCTCTGGGTGGGGCCAGAAGGACACAGCTCTTAGTCAAGCCTGGGGCTTCACACCTGAGTTCTTCAGCACCCCAGCAGTTCACACGGGCAGTGGCCATTAGCGGTGCCTTGTGAAATCCAGCCCCTGGGTTTCGATGCATTTAATGGGGCTGAACAGAAACCATCAGAGTGTGTGGCATGCAGTAGGGTCGATGCAGTTCTGTGTCTTGTGGGCAGTGTGTGGCAGTGCTATAGGCAGCAGTAAAGTCACTTCACATGCTCTTTGGGCCTGTACCGTGGGCCTGGCTGGCTCACTTCCACTGTACATAAACCAGCTCGGTAACATGAACCTTCCCCGGTGATGTGAGAATGAAATGTGATGATCCTGTGACCGACCCCATGTGGCATACAGAGCAGTGCGCCTCAGCCTGACACCCATGAACATGCCCTGGAACTTTTCAAGCCCAGTGGCCACCCCTCTGACCAGTGACTTGGGCATTTTGGGAGCCAGTCCTGAGCTCCAGGGGTTCTTGCAGTTTCCCTGATGATTCCGGGTGCAGCCAGGGTTGGGAACAGGCGCCTAGAAGAGTGACCAACTCTAGTCATTACACAGCCAGGCCCCTTGCCTGCCCTCCTCACGGGCAGTGGCTGGAGTTTGGGCCCTGTGCTCGCCAGCCTGCCTGCCTCTGCCATTGCAGCCCCCTTGGGGACCATACCGTCCTTCCTTTCCTTTGTTCCACTCCAAGAACACCACCAACCTTTCCCTGCTCTACTTTTCTTGTCCCCTCCAAAGCGAGGCTATCATCTCAGCTGCATACACTTTAGCATGGGAAGTTCCCCAGCTGGTATCTTAACTCCTGAGGACGGGAGGCTGGAAACGCTGGGGGGACCCCCAGCCTCTCTCACCAGCCAGCAGTTTTCCCTTACCAAAGGGCAAGTAGGAACCTTTCTGAAAACTTGGGCCCTTGAGGATTTTCAATCTGGATCTTTCCCCAGATGTGGGATGCTCCTGAACTAGCTTTCAACAGAGACGAAGATCACCAGCCAGGTGCCCATGTCAGGACCACTATGTGCTAGAGTGTTCTGTGTTTGTCTCTGTGGCTGCCAGCAGGGGGCTCTGTCCACCCAGCTCAAAAGTAGTGCATATGGAGTGGTTACTCTGCAGCAGACTGATGGAGCAGCGGTGGCTGTTGTGATTTTTTGAAAATTCTTTTGCTGTAAAGGCCCCACTACCAGTGGTAGAGAGGTCAGCAGCTCTTATATGGGATGAACAATGGATATTCCTTTCCTACAATCACCTCACAAACCCTTTTCAAATACACTTTCAAATACAGTTGGCCCCAATTTATCAGTAGCTATGTTCCTGAGAGGTTGCCCACATGCTAGATTATGTTTGAAGGGTACTTAAAAAAGCTCAACCACTGAAAGAAGAAACTGCTGTTATCTCTTGTAAAGTGAATTCGTATTTCGAATTCAAATAAAGGTACATCTATCTGCTCTCAGACATCAGATATTTATAAGATGGGTTTGAGAAAAGGGAGTACACTTCTACATGTTTGCATCTGAGGAAGGCCTCATTGCCTTGCTCACCAGGTTGCAGGCTTCTGATGCTGTACATCTCCATGAGGCCACTACAGAGCTTCTTCCCCTGGGCATGGCCTTCAGTGGGGCATGGGTGGGGCAGTGGTCTCTGGACAGGCCTATGTCTGGGGGCTTCTGAGAGCCCCATGCCTGCCCTGAGGGACTATCCACTGCAGAAAAGGAAGAGAATGGTGGCCTAGGTGCAGCTGGACGAATGTTATGTCATCAATCCCCATGAGAAAGGCAGCTGAGTCATGGTTTCACAGATGGAGAATCCAAAGCAGAGTGAGGTTTAGGAACATGCACCACTTTGGGTCAATGGCCAGTCTTGCATTTGAGGTTTTTAAATGCCAGTTCATGTCTCTTTTTCTCCTCTTGTTACTAGTCCATTTTCTTAATAATGCCTCTCTTGGGCCAAAAGAAAGGAAAATGAGATAATATTATGTTGCTTCAAATATTAGTCAGTAGTCTGCAGGAAGGCATAGAAGTGCCTGGCTGGAAACTAATTTTTGTAGAACAAAGTAGAATCTGAAAAATATGCTAGTTGAAATTAAAGGCTTTGTAAAATCAGGAATTTCCATGACGTTTCTTGGCCTTGCTCCCTATTACTACCCATAAACAAAGCATAATACAAACTAATTTATTGAGTACTCTCTCCTTGGTGCCTCAAACATTCTAACTCATGTGCTCACAGATATTTTATTACTCTCATATTACAGATGAGGAAATTGTGACAAAGAGGTTAAGTGACTTGCCCACAGCCAGGAAGGAGTGGAGGTAGGCAGTAACCCCGACTCTGTACCTCTAAAGCCAACAACTCCTAACTTCTACCCAGGGTCCGTAGCCACTTAAGTACAGTGACACACAGTTCCTAGTTCTGACACAGAAACATCTTGTGCTTGAGTATTTTCCACCTTTAATGACAGAAGGATACCTGGAAGTATAGGAGGATTTAAAGTTCCATTCTGTCAGTTGAGTTAGAATATTCTTGTTTCATTATAACCCAGTAGGGTATATAAGGTGATGAATTGAGGCACAGAAAGAAAATATTGAACCGCTTTATACTTGTTTCATTCTTTCAAAATTTTGATTTTTGCACATATTTTATAATCTATGCATTTATAATCCATGCATATACATTATAAATAAATCCACAAACTCTGAGGTACATGCAAAAATATTTTCCTTGTATACCACCAATGAGACTTTGACTATTGTTTGCTTTATGTTCTAAGTATATTTATATGAATGTAGAAAGCACTTTTGAAGAATCCATCTTGTTTTGAAGCATAGTCAACCATATGATTTAAAAGAACCAATCAATATATCTTTTTTTGCAAAGTGAATTATAATTGCAGATATTTCTGTTTTGTGCATCTGGATATCCATGTGCTGTACTGGTCTGGCTAATAGAGACATACTTATATTTTCCCCATGGGCTTGGTTCAGTCCACACACATTTATTGAGGGCCCTGTAAATACCAAGCACTGTGCTGCTACACATGTGAAATAAATGGCTTTGACCTTGGCCCTATAGGACTTTATGGTATAGTGGGGTGGACAGACATGACTTCAAATTGAATAGTGGACAAGATGATATAAGTATACATATGTCACTATGGAAGGGCAGGAGATGACTCTAGCTTTTGCTGGACAGTCATGGAGAGCTCTTTGAAGGTGTTGTTTTCAGCTAAATCTTAAAAGATTACCCAGGCTAAGAAGGTGAGGAGAAGCATCAGAGCACTCAAGGGTAGAACCACAGAGGCTTGTGCTGGGAACTATTAACCTTCTGTGTTCCTGGAGCTTACATGTGGGGCTAAAGCAGGGAGTTACAGCCACAGAGGTGGTCTGGAGCCTAATCTCAGAAGGCCTGACATGGGAGGCCTCTGCAATATATGGGATATATGCAACACCAAAACCTTTTATGCAGCAGAATGACATGGTAAGACTTGGCTTTTGTCAAAACTATTGTGGTGGAAGTATAAAAGGAAGATTTGGGGGGAGGGGTGCTAAAATGAAAGCATGGTGCCCAAAGTCAGCAAAGCAGGGGGTGTGGGAAAAAAAGCAAGGCAGAAGTCATGGAGAACAGCTTTACATTTCTTGCTTGGGCAATTGGGAAGAAGGTGGAGTAGAGAAGGTGCCAGATGCTTGGATCTAGGTCAGGGGGGATGAAGTGGAATGCTGAGTTCAGTTTTAGTGATGATGAGTCTGAACTACCTAGAAGGACCACCCTGTGAAGATGACAGTTTGGACCTTGGGTATTTGGGTCTGAAGAGAGAAAGGAGGAGGAGGGAGTCAGGGTTGGAGATAGAGAAGAATAAACATAATAAAGATGTTGGAAACAATGAGAACAGCAGATGAGGTCATCCTAGGAGAACACATGGAATGAGAAGTGTATGCTTGAGGCACTGTCTGCTATGGAGAGAGAAACAGGGGCAGCAGCAGCAGCATCTGAGGATGCAAAAGGAGGGGGCAATGAGAGAGACAGGAGAGTGCGAAGACAGATGACCAGTAGAGCTAAGGAGGGAGAGAGGGGAAAGCATCCCACAGCTCAAAGAAGTCAGGAAAATGAGACCTGAGAGGCAACCATAGTTCCCTGGCTAAACACTGTCACTTGTAAAATTAAACAGAAGCAGCACCACTGGGGGTTTTCAAAAAAGAAAAAGAAAGAGGGAGGGAGAAAGAAAGGAGCTTCAGTAAAACACTGATTAAAACTTCATTAATTTGGAAGTTTGCAATGGCTCAAATGGGCTGTGTTGGATTTTAAACTCATGATAACAACAAAGAAAGGGTCTAAGAAGTAAATAAATAGGAGAGGCAGGCCGTAAGGGAAATGTCTAAGACACTGTTCTGTCCATGTGGTTCTGACACAAATCACCCTTGACCAGCATCCAGAAGAGGTCCAAGGCAGAAGGACCTGATAGTGGCTGAGCCCAAGGCAGGGGCCAGTACAGCCAAGAAGTGATATATGAAAAGTAAAAAAGGCAGTCTGTACTTCAATTCAATAAGCAGTTATTGACACTTCCCTAGCTATGCTAGCTACACTGCAGACCAAAATCTGAGGATACAGCAATCACTTTTACAGGGGCCTGTCTCAGAGAGCTCATAGCTGAAGCACTGGAGACTCACTCAATAATGTGGGAGAGGCCTTCGATAGCAGCATCACTCCCTTGTAGGAGGAAAGGAGCTGGGGAGTATCTTCCCAGAGGCAGCACTGGAGCTGAGCCTTGCAGCGTACTGAGGAGGCCCTTGCCAGGGGAGTCGGTACCATTTCCTCTTCTGGGTTAGGTTATGGATGAGAGTTGGCCAGCAATGGCTGTCCAGGCATGCCCTGCTGTCATGGAAGCTGTGAAGGGACACAATTGGAAGAGATTTTTAAAGAAGGAGAGGTATCAGTATGGAGTGGGCACTGAAGACAGAAGAGCCCATACCACCTAGAGACAAACAAGATGGCCTGGAGAGCATCATGTAATTCCAGCCCAGGCCAGCCACCAATGCCTGTTGTGATGACAGACTCAAGGAAAGTTTTCTCTGGTGAGATGCTTAATGCATTTTGAAAAGCTTCCCACTGAAAATCGTTGCAATGAAAGGTCTCAGAGATTAAAGAATTACGCTGGCTCTCCCATTGCCTGCCTAGTCACATTCCCCAGCCACAGAAAGCAGATAGACAGTTCTTATCCACCCTCAAGTACCTTTGGAGCACCCATTCACTTATAAACAGCTGATGCCCTCTTTACAAATAATGTAATCCCTGAGTCACCACCTTTCTGCCAGACAAGACGTTGTTAGCTGGTTTCTATTAGTAACGTACTTGAAATCATAAAGCTGCATAGAAAACAGTTCTTACAACAATAGCAAAACCAGTTAACATTGTGTGTTGGTCTTGCCTCCAGGAAGACTGAATTGCCCAGCGCATATCAGTAGTCTTCATTGCCATTGTGGCAACCTTGGGGACTGATAATTGCTGACCTCCTGTAATCAGGGACCGAGTCTTTGTTTTGTGAGGACAGTGCTTACATCCTGATTGTTTCTCTGCCCTGGGACCCAGCTCCACTTCTGAAGGAGGGAATGATGATTGGGAACCTGGTCATCTAATTCTGAGTTCAGAGGTCTTACATGATATGTGCCCTGAATGTTCCCTTTATGCCTGGATAAAATTTAAGATAAAATAGTAGAGGGCACACTACCCCAGCATCCAGAGTCCTGATAGACAAAGGTGTTGAGTGGAAATGACAAAAGCTGCATTGTTAGGGCATGTTTGGTGCCACCATTGTGCGGTATCTTTTGAGACCGTGTGTGCAAGCCCTGTAGGATGAAGGGACAGTCAGGTCGGACTCCAGACCAGAGCAGCTGCTGTTCTGTGACTTTTTTTATGCACTGGCCATTCATGTGATTTGGTTTGATTTAAGAGGCCTGTGGCCAAATATAGTTTGAATCCTGGTAGAGAAATGGTGAGGACCAACCTGAAGATCTGGGAAGGCCTGTTCAGGGCAAACCACTTGGAAGAAGTTTCCAGATTCTAAAAAATGAGACATAGGGGATGATACTGCAAGCAAAGTTTGGACCATAAAGAGAAACCTGAGAAACTCAGATAGGTGGGGTCCAAAGGGAAGTTAGGATGTATTAACAGGTATATAACTAAGCAAAGAGGGAGGGGCCCAATGGGAAATGGGGATATACTAACAAGGATATAACTGATCAAAGTGGGAAGTAAGTACTCAGTTCTAGCAGGCTTTGCTGGAACCCACAGTCAGTTCTCAATTCTATCTGGGATTCTTTTATTATTTTTTAAAAAGTAACAGCTTTATTGAGGTATAATTCACATGTACAATTTACCCATGTATTTTTTTTAGTATATTCAGAGTTGTACAACCAATTTAAAAACATTATCATCACCTACCTGGGGTTCTTGATTCTACAGAGCAAATGGAGAAATTGGGGAAAGAGCAACCAAGATGATGAGAGGACTATAAAGTAGGAGCTCAGAGGGCACAAGAAGAGATGGGACTCTTGAGTCCTAGGGAAGGAGGTTCTGGAAAGATCTGGTGTTTAAAATAGGGAACTACTAAAAGGAGGAGATTTGGCCTATGTTTCCATTAAGGACAAACAGAAAACTGGGCTCAATTACAGCAAGAGGATTTAGGTAAAACATGAGGGGAAAAAAACAACTTCCTGGCAACATTTGTAAATTCCCAGGTTATGCTGCCCTTGGAAATAAGACTGATGAACAGTTATCACGGGGTGAGTTTTGAATAATGGGTTCTTCAGGTTTCATAGTGTTGGTAAATGATGAGACATCCCTTCAGAACTAGCTAAGTGCCTGCCCTTCAGTGAGGTGCAGTCCTGCTGAACCCCATTTACCAGGAAGAAGCTTCTAGTGAGCCCTGTTACATGCTAGATGAGTGATGGCTCTCTGGATGAATGAATACAGGTGCCAAATAATATTGTCCTGGTCACATCAGCCTTGTGAAAGTAAACTAGAAAATACGTCAGGGGCACTAGAGACCACAGCTATAGATCAGTCTCCCTGATTATTTCTTGATTAAATTCATTCTTCAAAGAATTTTGAGCTCCTATTGTGGGCCAGGTGTGAGAGAGACCCTAGAGATAAAGCAGTGGTTCTTAACCCGGGATGACTTTGCTTCCCAGTGGACTGTTGGCAATGTCTGGAGACATCTTTGTTCACAATCAGGCAGGTTGTGGAGATTGCTCCTGGCACATCATGGGTAGAGTCCAGAGATGCTGTTAAACATCCTACAGTGCACAGGACAGTGCCCCTCAACAGAGAATTATTCAGTCCCAAATGTCGTGTTGAGGTGGAGAAACCTTGAGATAAAAAAGTTAAGATTCAGTCCCTGCTCTCAAAGAATTTGGTCTGCTCATTGTGGTGTTTCTTAATATGGCTTAAAATGTGTGCTACTGAAAATTTCTTCATTGAAAAAGAGACTTCAAATTCCATATTTGAAGCAATTATATCTAAAACCAAATTTCCCAATATCATTTGGGACTGATAGCATGCTGCTGTCCATGTAAAGGGGCTCATTATATTCTTACTAATAGACTGGGTTATTAAACCTTAGATTAGAAAAAATTAGCAGAAGGGAGGGCAGTATGAAGTGAGCTTTATCTTTATCAGCAGAGTGAGCCTACACTTTTATTTAAATATATATATAGACTATACTTGGGTGGAAAATAACCTACTAGTTGGGATTACATACTATACCTCCACAGTTAATTTCCTTTAACTTAAACTTGTTTGTAATTTCAGCAGTGCATTGTTAAAATCTCACTTTGCTTAGAAATCCCCTGGTTTAATAACAGTTACAAATGTATTATTTGCAATATTTTGGAACTAGTTATTTCAAGCACTCGTATGTACTATTTACTATAAAATCAACCAATTTATATTAATTAAAATCAAATACCAATGTATAAAAATGGCACCCTAAGGGCCTCAAATACACCCTATTTTGTTTCAGTGATGTGGGAGGTCAGTTATTTGACCTGGTGATAGTGAGCTGTTCTGGAAAATTGCCTTTTTTATTTAATGAGGAGTAAAGTCTGCCTGAATGACCTCTAATGCTTTTTCCCTGCTGTTCAAGTTTTCAGCTTAGCAGCTCTTGAGTGTGGTTTTTAGAGGTCTGGCACCCCCATCCTCCAGCTTGAAATCCCCCCTTTACCATTGTGCCAAGTGCTATGGGCATTCTACTTAACTAGAATGGTCTTGAAAAAAATTGAAAAAAATCTGTAATTCAGACTCTTCACTAATTTATACAGGCTTTTGCCCCCAAAGGATACAAATTCCTGTGGGTTCATTGGGCTTCAAACCCAATATTTAGGAATGATTGCAAAGTATATACTTTTGAGTTGTTGATGCTTAAAAACTGAAAGCAAAAAACTCTTCTGAGCCTCAATTTCCTCACTTGTAAAATAGATTTTAAATCCTTTTCTGTCATTTTATTAATTATGCTATTTATGACTATTCAAAACCATATTGACATAGTCTGTCAGTAACTGGCTACCTTCCTTTCCCCTCCCTCCCTCCTTCCCTGCCTCCATCCTTTTGTTTAGAGTCTTGACCATTGAGGACGTATATTTTCATGCTTAAAGTATGAGAGTTTTGCCTTTGAATATAAACAAATTTTTGACTTCACTTTAGAATTTTCTACTCACTGTCAAGGATTTCTTTGGTTAGGACGTTAACTGTATCCTCTTTCTTTTTCTTTTTTTCTTTTTGGAGAGAAAGGGAGGGAGGGAAACATTGATGTGCAAGAGAAACATGGGTCAGTTGCTTCTCACAAGTCCCCAACCTGGGACCTGGCCTGCAACCCAGGCATGTGCTCTGACTAGGAATTGAACCAGTAATGTTTTGGTTCACAGGCTGGCACTCAATCCACTGAGCCACATCAGCCAGGACTAACTGTATTTGCTTTAAATCTTTCCCTCTAGATCAACTAGTTTTTACTTTATCAAGAAGATCAGTACCCCTAAATATGGATCTTTGTAACTTCTTCTAATTTTTTAATAATTTCTGAACTGAAGCCAGCTAAAGCCATCTTGACAAGTTTGAACAAATATCAACATTCCTGGAGACTAATCCTATTTTCTAAACGGCTCTGAAAGGCTGTTCTTTAGGTTAGTTGGCCCAAACATTTTTTTGTAACAAGATGGGAAATCAAGTCATGAGAAAAAGCCTGATGGAAATCCTGCATGGCCGAAAACTGCAAGCGTGTTAGCTGGAGACAGTTGTGAGGGGTGAGGACATATGAGTCACTTCAGCTGCCTGTATCAAGCAGAAAAATGATGGCTCCTGAGAGTTTGCTAGTGGCCCACTCTGTGAGCCATATGAGAATCACGTGCCTCAGACCAGGCACCAAGGTGCCAGGCTGATGTTTCTTACTTAGGGTTTGTGTGAAAAGGCTACAAACTTCTGAATGAGATGGGAGAATGGCATTGAACCATCAGGGAACCCTAGGCTCACTGGCCACAGCAAGCCTTTGCCCTTCTCCTGATTCCCTGGCCTGCATGTAGCCAAGTAGATTCCAGTTTCCATCAAGTGCTGGGAAGGGGGTCAGACAGATGTCCCTACCTCAGTAGCACAACCCTGCTCCCAACTCAATACTATGGATGTAGCCTTCAGAGATCTCAAAGGGCAAGTCTCACAATGCTACAGTTGGTCCCCACCACAACAGCCCCTCTCCTGACGCCCCCAGAGATAAATGCCAAGGGCCATGGATGGGTGCAGCTGGGGTTGGTGCGGAGGCCTGTAGCAGAAATCTGTCCCAGGGCTGGGGGGTAGCCCACAGCGACTCAACACCTAGGTTTGGCTGTGGAGCCAACACTTCTCACTCAACTGGAGCTGACATCTGAAGAGAAAAGGGCATTGCCAGCTACAACAAAGAGAAATCTGTGGCTTGAAATTTTATAATGTAATTACAACCTACCAATGCCTTCCTTTCTACCTGTATGTTATTCAGCTTTAAGCACATGCTTCTAAAGGGCAAATTGGGAATTCTCTTCCCTTGAATCTGGAGGAGAAGCAATTCTTGCCAGTACTCTGTGAAGCCGGGGGCCCTGCTATGGGGGCGGCAGAAAAAAACGCAACATGGTGATAAAAGATCTCGGGCAGACGGGAAGTGCTAGTCCCTAGGCACACTTGTGTTGGTTGTATTTGAACTAGAATACACATGCCATGCTCAGGAAACCCACAGTGGGAATAAAAATGGAAAAAGTCTCCACCATGTTGAAGTTGAAGGATGGAGTCTGGCTAGGGCAAAAGAACCAACTAGTTAGCCTAACAAGAAACAGCTATTTGGTTATTTACCATTGTGTTCCACTTTGAAAAGGAAATTTTAACAACACAGGAAAAGAGCAGGAAAAAGAAAAGCCATTCTGGGTGTATGGTACAGGACCAGCTAAAGCTGTAATCTTATACACAGAGGGTCTGGTAATAAAAGAACAGTCTCGCAACTGCTTTGCCTCCTGTTTGTGTTCACAGTAACAGCTGGATACATACTAATTGCAAAAAGTGAAAGAAAGAGCTTTAAGTTTAAAAGCAGGCATGCCATGATCAATCTCTCAACGGTGTGGTTTCAGACTAAGTGTGAGGTGGCACGTTGCAGGTCTGTTTGAAATGCACATTCAGTTCTTCACTTGTGTGGCTGTCTGAGGAGAGCAGTGTGCTGTTCCCTCCTCCCAGGTACATCCCTTCCATCCATCAAGAAGTGGTTTACACAGAGGTTCTCAGCCTTGGCACTAGTGACATTTGGGCTGGATTACTTTCTCTCTGGTGGGTGCTGTCCTGTGCATTGCGGGATGCTACCCACCAGATGCCTTCTCCCCCAGCTGTGACAACCCAAAGTGTTTCCAGGCCTTGCCAGATGTTCCCTGTGGGGCATGATCACTCCCAGGTGAGAACCACTGTGCTAAACTAATGAGAAATGTCTTCCTCTTCCCTTCCAGTGCCCACTTCCAAATATCTACCCAGGGCCCGGAACACTGACAAGACAGACATCTCCCCATTTATTGGCAACAAACTTTCTTCTCTTTCTGAGTGGTCTTTGGTAATACTTTCAACTTGTAAGACTTTCAATTATTCAGAACTTATTACCCATGAAAATAAGGTCCTTTCCAGCTAAATTCTGGGATGGAGGCAGGAAGGAAGCAGGTAAATCATCCTTTTAGAGATATTTGTTTTAGCGTATGGAAAGTTCAGACACAGAATTCTACATACCAGTGTCTCTGTGAACTGAAATCTAGGCCTCGGGTACTTGAAACTCATCTCCTCCCGCCCTACCCCCTTTACCACATTTTTACAAATGAAGAAACCTAGAGGCCTAGAGGGGGAAGTGACTTGCTCAATGTCATACGTATTCCTAATTATACTTGGCCAACAGAATTCTTTTTTGCCCAATATGCCTGAAGAGCTTAGGTTTCTAAACACAGAGAACTTGTAGTGCTTTACAAATGACAGTTTGGGCTAAACTATGCCAGTTAAGGAATACAAATTTTAAAAATGATAGAGTGCTGCAATCAATTAGTGCAAACAAACATTTATTGTGAAATATTCATCCTACCCTTTATTAGGTATTACATCATCAAAGCACTTTGTGGCAATGAAAATAGCTTTTTTACCCCTCTGATTCACCCAATATTCCATTAAAGCTGCAAAAAATGTGCAATCTGCTTGAAAAATAGGTTGCTCTTATTTACTCATTTGTGAAAAGTCAAAAATTAAAAAAGAAAATGATACTAGCTTACAGGGCCTCTAGAGCCAATTCACCTTCCTGCTTTCTAACTACTCCCCAAAATAATTAACAAAGATAATTTGTTTTAAATGCCTTTTTATAAAACCAGTGCACCTTTCCCCATATTATAACCATAAAAATTTTAAAAAGCCATTATTTATTTTCTTGGAAAAAAGGTGGCCAGCCGTTGTTTTTTGATTGGGAGCATGTGTATTTCCTGGGAGTTCACTTTCTTGAACTTTATGTTTCGGCTTTTGACAGGTTTCCTAAGGAGCTCTGTGTTTCCCATGGATTCTTCTTGGCTGTTGATGTCGTAGCCCTGAAACACGGAGTCTTCTCTTTTGAAGGAGAAGTTTTTGGTGGACACACCCGAGAGACCTTTGATCTTGCCACAGAAGATAGTTGGCATGGCATCTTCCACAGAGACAATCACCTTGGCTGCCTGGGAGTTGCTCACCATCTCAATGTTGTTTTCAGCCTTGACCTCACCACTGGGCTGGCTGGGAAGGCTGGGCTGGCTGGGCAGCTGAGCGACATTGCTGCCTGTGTGGCTATCCATCATGGCTGAGGCCTCACAGGGTGTGGCAGGGGCAAAGGGCATTTCAATGCCTCTGGGCAGTTTGTCCATCACCGTGTGACGTGGGCTGTCCACTGACCTGATGCTGTTATACAGAGTCTCAGGGGGAGGCTCAGATTTCCGGTGGGCTGCCAGCGATAGGTCAAGGGCTGCATCCTCCTGGCAGATTGGGGGACTGACTTCTCCAGCCTTGAGCCAGGGCACCGACTTCATGGAAAGATCCAGGGCCTCATTCTCACCCCCCATCTTTATGACTGTGTGGCGGCTGAGCTGGAAATACTCCTTGGGCTGGAGGATGTCAAAGGGCTTCAGTTCCTCCTTCTCCAGAGGGGTGTGGGTGCTTTTAAAAGGGTGCAGGCCGAAGGAAGATGGTGGCTTGGATAAACTAGGGCTGAACTTGGACTCAGAACTCTGAGGCACAGGGATGGGGATGGGAATTGGGACGGGCACAGGCAAAGGGACAATCACAGGGTAGGGCACCAAGAGGGTGGCTGGCGGGACCAGAGGGGACAAGGGGGAGTTAAAGGGCTGGGGGGGCACAGGGGCATATCCAGGAGGAGGCTGACAGGGTGGAGGGCCAAGAGTGCCCTGTGCGGGAAACAAATTCTGGAGCACAGCTTCAAATGGCAACGTGGGCTCCTGCGGCTGGCTGGGGATGCGCAAGTCCAGGAGCTGGGGCTGGGTCTCGGGGTCCTCGGCTGCCTGGAAGAGGTTGTTGTGGATGGCATTGGAGGAGCATGGGGCCTCCTGTGGCAGGACCAGAGGGGAGTTGAGATGCTGAAAGACATGCTGCTCCAGCACCACAGGCAGCTGCACAGGGCCCTGCGTGGTCATAACATAGGTGGCATTGCTGTTAGGGCTGAGCTCGGGTGCAGAGCTTCCCTCCACCTGCATGTGAATGGGCATCACCACTGGGCTCTCCCCAAGGCACAGGGGCTGCAACACAGTGGCAGCCACCTTTAGAGCCATGCCGCTCTGGGACTCGGCTGGGGGGTTCAGAATGGATGGGGCTGGCACTGTCACCAGGGCCTTCTTTACCAGGTCTGTGGAGTTGATGTTCCAGGCCTCCGTGGTGATCAGCTGGGCCATACCATTCTCCAGTCTGTTATTGGGCAAGGCAGGAGAGGAGTTGGTCATGTCCATGGAGAGGTTCTGTGACTGCAGATCGTCCATCACTCGCCTCTGATGCCACTCAACCTGCAACATAGAACACACAATATGCATCTTCCTTTGGAGACAGTTTATAATCATCTTAAGAGCTCTCTCCACATCTTTTTAAAGTTTCTACATCTTAGTTAACCAGGGAGCACACCCATCTCTCTATGTATACATACACATTACAGATATTTCCTAATATATACGAACACACCCATGTGATCAGCTGTATGTGAAGAGCCCCAATTTAACAGACGACTTTGATATAAACACAGATGATGTAATGACTAAATAGCCAAGTGGGGTTAAACAGAGTATTTTTAAAGCTAATACTCAGCTTATGTGTTTAGACTTCAACAGACACAAAGATTCATTCCACAGTGCTATATCAGACGGTTAAGATATGCAGAGATTTGACTCGTTCACATTCAAATAGCAGAAACTTTCCTTTTAGAAACAAAACCTATCACGTTACAATATTCCATGAAAATAGAAGGGGGCCATTCCCAAAACTGCAATTGAAAACAATTTTAAAAATTAAAAAAAAACAACTGTCTAGCAATAATTCTTCTGAAAGAGGCTTGATAAGAGGAATAGCAGCGCATTTATACAAGGTGGTCATTACAGTGGTCTCACTGTCTCCCTCCAACCAGACACACCTTCCCTCCCAGCTCTCTACCAGTGCAGATGCAATCACTTCCATGAGTGCTTATTGGGTCCAGTGTCACTCCCCAATCAGCTCATCTGTCTGACCTGTGATCTCTCCAAATTTTTTTTTAAAAGATGTTATTTATTTATATTTAGAGAGAGGAAGAAAGAGAAACATCAATGTGTGGTTGCCTCTCATGTGCCCCCCACTGGGGACCTGGTCCACAACCCACATATGTGCCCTGACTGGGAATCGAACTGGCAACCCTTTGGTTCACAGCCCACATTCAATCCACTGAACCACACCTGCCAGGGCTCCAAATTTCTAACTGTCAAGAGAAGGAGATGCTGATCATTGTAGGCCTGGGAAAATGGAGCACTTGTTGGAAACATGCACCCTCAAAGGTGAGATACACTCTCTTGATGTCCACGAAACCTCTGGCCACCTTCAGAGAGGCCAAAGGAACCCAGCACAGGTGCTTCCTGGAGGAAGTAGGACTGCAGCTGCCAATATGGCTCTCCATGGAAACATATCCATATTTAGCCTGGTTACCATGGAGAAGGCAGGCACCATGTCTAACTCCAGGATCTGTGCAGCCCTGCAGTCTGGTTGGGATCAATAATAATTGAATAATCTTCAGTCTTGCTGGGCATCTCTGATTCTTCACCTCACCTGTCTGAGCTGTCTAGACTTTAGTCCTGTGGTCATCTAGTCCTCCTCTGCTCACCACCAACTTATCAACACAGCCTCCAAAACATGCAAGACAGACGACGGACCAGTACTCCATAGGATCAGAAACAAAGGACACATCGCTACAGGAAGGCAGTTTTAACAAATGAACAACTCTGTGATATTTCTAGATAATTCAGATGTGTCAAATGCATGGAACAGGGAGTTTTTCTGAAACAGGAGGAGGGGAGGGCAAGAGGAAGGATGCTCTGCAAAGCATTACTTTGTGCAGAAAGACTGGTGGGTGATGTCCTTGGCAGTATGCTCTGTAGTGCCTCTGACAGAGGGCTCCAGAGACTGGCTCTCTAGGGCCAGGGTGCACTCTGGAAACCATGAGGTGACCCAGCATGCTGGTCAATAATGCCCTTGGTGCAGAGCAAGGAGGCAGCCTGCTGCCAGGAATCTGAGAAGGCTTGCCCTAACTGCAGGGCCTGAATTTTTCCTGAGAAGAACGCTCCCTGGTTTAGTCCAAAAAAACACCATACACCCAATATATCATTCATTTGTTCCTGCATGTAGGCATTCATTCATTCACTCATCCAACCAATTAATTTGTTGAATGCCTACTATATGCAAGCACTTTGCTGGGGGCTAGAGATGTTGTCATGGGCCAGACAAGGTTCCAACTTTCAAGGAGATTATAGTCTAGTATGGGCACATGAATTTTTTTTTTAATTATTGTTGTTCAATTACAGTTTGCATTTACCCCCCCCACCCCCCAACCCAGCCAATCCTACCCCCCTCCCCTGCTAGGGCACACGCCTTTGATTAGACAGAGATTTGCTAGCATGAGAGGGCATTAAAGTTATGCCACAAGTGGCAGCAACATCAGCAGGACAAAGTTTTGTTGGCCACTTGCTAGCAGCCCTGTGAAAGCCCTGAGAACCTAAGACCTCTTCCAGAAGGGTCTGCCTTGTCCCTCTTACTGGCCAGAACTCTCAGGGAGCTGGGGTGGGGCTGGTGAGGATAAGGATAGCAACAGTCAGAGAAGGTTCTCATGGCCACCCATCTGAGGTAGCTTCTGATGGCCTGCAAGGCAAGTCACTGGGAGAAGTCATGTTCTGTGCTTCCTGTGGGTTCAGGATTATCCAGCAATGAGACTGTTTTTCTTATAATGGGCTGTATCTGTCTGTGCTTCCAGACATGGTGGCCTCCCTCCTTCCCTCTCTCTCTCTGCATCCCTCAGCACCCCTTCTGCCTACCAAGGGAGAGATGGCAAATTCCTCAATGCCTCCTGCCCCTGCTCCTGGAACATATCTTCAGGTTAATTGCCAGCTCTCATCTCTTCCTGCAAAACCTCACTCCTCTCCCTGCCTGGCCCTGGTTCAAGGCCTGATACTCCCTTGGAACCTTCCTGCTTAAAGTGTGAAGAGGGGACCTCACCAGGGCAGGGCACCTCCCATAGACCCCTACTCTTCTCACAGATGGCAGAGCTCAAACTCACTGAGCATTTGCTATCAGCCAGGCCCTCCACTGAGAATGCTGAGAACTTTCCATGCATTGCCTCATTTAATCCTCAGAATAGCCCTATGAGACGGGTTCAATAATTATGCCCATTTCATTGATGATTCCACAGGAAGGTTAGATAAATAGGCTAAGGATACAGGGAGGCTGGGATTAGAGTTCAGGGTCAATCCCAGACTCCTCCCTGTGGGAGCTGTGAAGGCCACAAACACCTCTCCATGCATTTCATTTCTTGGCAGAGAGGCCCCAAAAGACTCCTGTTCAACACTGAGTGCAAGGGACCTGCAGGGGTGTGTGTGGGAGAGCGTTGAGAATAACATTTCTTCAAAGTGGTGGGCAGGTCCTTTCCAGAAAGTCATTGAACTATTTGCGCATTCTATTTTTTTCAACCAGGGACCTTCTCTGTCCCTTTCGCCAGGGAAAGAGCTGAGGGGGTCCCCAGAGTTCCTATCCTTTGGGAGTAAGTGCAGCCCAAAGTGGCTTTGGTTCTGTTACTGGATGGGTAGGAGGCCTCTATCCTCTCAGCCTCCTTCCAGTTACCCACCTACCCCATCCTGCCTTACTAAGATAGAGGTCATGTGGGTGGGAGGGCACATCAACACCCATGAGTTACAGGGAGGCCATCAGACCCTATGCTGGGGCCTCAAGTCTCTGTAAACAGCTGTGCCAGATAGGATGCAGAACAGGGCACAATGCAGTCGGGGGTGAGCAGTGTACAGCATATCAGGGGCAAAGGCCCAAAATCTCACTTCCACCTCCACACATATGACAGCTTTGATCCTGCCTGATGCCTCAGCCAACAAAGGCCCTGTAAGCACCCCAGTTCCTTCCCTACAGAGCCCACCACCTGCTGAGAGTGCCTTTCCTCCAGCACTGAGTCCCAGCTCTCCACCAGGTATCTGGTGGACCTGGGGCTAAACCAGCAAAGGAAGCAGGAGCCTGCCTTTGTCATGTACCCTCCTCCCTCCATCCAGAAAGGCTCTCCCTCTTTCTCTCTCTCCTCCACCATCCCTGTAATTTACCCTGCCAGCAGGCACCTTAACTAGAGGTGAGCAGCTGGGGGTCCTGAGTGTACCCAGTGTGGGTAGAGCATGCCCTGAAAGTAACAATCAGCTCAGGGGTGAGGATTCAAAGGTATAAGTCTCTCTCCCTCAGGATGAGCCATGAAATCAGATAATGACTAGAGAGAAGGAGGAGGCCTGTCCTCCTGGTTGGCATGGAGTGAAGGGCGCACTGAGAACTTAGTCAAATGCAGTAGTGTCAGAAGACACCAACCAGTGCTCCAGCAGAGGGGGCAGTGGTTTTTTCAGAGGCTACAGGGAACTTTTTGTTTGGGTTTTTGAAACATTGTTTGCAAATATATTTAAATGAGGTTACCAACCCATTCCCTGCAGCCATCATCACTGGGGGTATGGGGCAGGTCAGTAAACAAGGCAGTGTGGCCAGTGCAAAGTAGGAGATATGGGTCTGTGGGTTGTAGGAGACCTTCACCCTCTTGGCCCTTGGCTGGGGTTGGAGGGCAGGGGACTGGAGTTTGGGGTCCATCCCAGTGTAGGCCATGTGCCTATGCCTAGTACCTATGGATGGAGACTCCAGGGAAAAGCCTCAGGGCCCAGGGCAGATGGGGAGGTGAGGAGGGACTGTCTGGGGCAGCAGTTGGACTCAGAGACCTGTGGGGTCACAAACTTGTTATCTGAACTCTGAACCCCTCATCTCACTATCACAAAGAACTGAGTGCACCAGAGGCAGATTGTTTTAGGATCAGCCCCTCAGTCTGGAGTCTTATTAGGTTTTTGCCCTCAGCCAGCAAACTCCTGCTCACCTGTTAGACTTTGTGGTCTCATCCTCTGAGAACCCCCCCCCCCAACTCACTGAGCTTCCATGGGACTGTAATTTACTCTTGTCTAGTCCTGATTCTCCTCTCATACTTGCACTGCCTATTTACTCATCTTCAGCAGGAAAGAACTGTGTCACCACCTCATCTTTATATCTGTATCTCTCAATAGCAGGTACTCAGTAAATACTTTCAGAATGAAGGAGAGTATGAAAGAGTATCTAAACCTTCCTGGGCCTTGTGTTCTCATGCCCAGCCTCTTGTCACAGCCCCACTGGTGTGTTAAGGCTGAAAGGGACATTAAAGCTTACATCTGTACCTTCTTCCTGACTCTCTTTACAGCTGAGGAAACTGTGACCCAGAAAGGCTAACAAACACTCGCCTGAGGCCCTTTATTACAGATGTCATCCCAATCTCATTGTGGAAAGAGTAGAGGGTCAGGCCCCACAAGTGCCATGGAGAGTAACATGGCAGCCACCCACCCTCACCAGGCAGTGGGAGCCTCCAACAACACAGTAGATGCAAAAGTACTTTGTGGACAGAGAAGTCCTATGGGGGTGAGTGTGAATGAATCCATCTTGGGCTCCTGTGTTTCTCTGACACACCCAGAAAAAAGAAAACCAAGAAAGCTGCATGTGTGCTCTTTTCCTTATAAGGAGTTACATTTGTGAAGAAGCCGCCTGGGGTCTCACTGCAGTGACCCACCTGCTTCTATGCTCCACCGACCGGTCACCTTTGCCCTTTGTGCCTGTCTCTCAGGTTTCTGGCCTCTAGAGCATTGTACAAAACACTCATTTCACCCCATGGACTCCATACAAATGGACGTTTTTAGAATGAGGATTCATTTATAGTGTAATTTAAAAAGTGAAAACACTTGAGCACTCAGACAATTTAGACTATTGTCCAGGTCCTAGAATCCATCTATTTTCTTGCTGTGGGCATTTAACACTAAGCCACATATACACACTCACAAATAACCTAATACCCTCACTCCTAAGACCCTCAGCCTGGGGCATATTGGGAGCCTTTCTCAGAGGCCCAGATTGAGTTCTGGAGAGGGGCTTGATTTTATTTTGTGAATTGAAGCATTTTCACCACAGAAGCAACTATCACGACGAATCAGAAGGCCCCTGGTCTACAGCATCAAGTGCTCCGGAGCAAATGTTTTAGGACTAGGGACTTGGTATGGTGGGCAGTGGTTAGTTACATCATAGCAACTCAAGGCAGGGGCCATTGCCTCCTTGGGGGCCCTGTGAGGACCCTATGACTACCGGAGTGAGGTCTCTGGTAGGTGAACTCAGCCTCAATGGAAACCATCTTAGTGATTTGGGCTACATTGGACAGATCCACCTGGGGACTCAGCTGCTCCAGTGTGAGCTTCATAAGTCTCCTCCTCTGGCCTCTGTCTCAATGCTGGAATCTGGAAACACAGGTACAGGCCCTGTTCCTGGGCATGTCCCCTTCAGCACCAGTGGCCTGTAGATACGGCCTACTTTCCTCTTCTAGGGAAATAAGCCTCATGTAGGTTGTGTCTAGCAAGATAAATTTCTTCCTCAAAGCACTCATTTAAAAAAAATTCTGATAATTCTTTGAAGAAATGTTTCCCAACTGTAGATTCTTCACAGCTTTGCTTTTTATGGAGTCTGTGGGCAGTTATCAATCTTTCCATGTCAAAACCGGATGGTCTGTGTTCTTGTGGCTCAAAGTGGGGTCCTTGTATCAGCAGCAGCATCTCCTGAGAGCTGGCTAAACACTTGGATTCTCAGGCCCCGCCCAAACCTCCTGAATCAGAATCTGCATCTCAACAAGCTCCAGGTGATTTGTGTACAAGTTAAAATCTGACAAGTACTGGCTTAGAGTTCTCAAACTTGGCTGCACATTAGAATTGTCTGGGAACTTTCAAACATGCTGATGCCTGGGCCCATCACCAAGACTCTGATTTAATTGGTCTGGGGTGCAGCTGGGGCATTGGAGTTTTTTTGAGCATTGGGTTTTTAAAAAATTCCCTGGGTGATTCTAATGTGTATTCAAGTTGGGAACCCTTCATTGAAAGGCCAAAGAATAAGGCAGCTGGTCAGCTAACCTTCTTTGTGGCTGACCTTGCTTCTTGCTTCACAGAAAAGGCAAAAGGCATGAACCCTGAACTCCCTCAAGTTCCTCCCCAGCCTCACAGTGTCTCCTCATGTTTCCCCACCCCCAGGACAAGATGAGATGTCTTTCTGCAAGGCTGACTTCCCAGGGACTCTCTGTTAAGAAACCTAACCCCTTCCAACTGCACCCTATTCTGGGTCTATTTTCTGCTTTCCATCCAGTAGTTCAGCTATAACCTCAATGACTGATCTATATATAAAAATCACCAACCACTCACTAGTTAAACAAGCAAAGCATAAATTTCATCCTTTGGTACAACATGGATATTGTTTCACCATTCAGGACCTGATATGAACTAAATATCTAAGAGGTAATTCCAACTGGGTAAAACATGGTTTTCCTCTCCTCATAGGGTATAATAATTGTTAACCACTTGCACCAGTGATTAAATTTTCTGAGGTTTAAACATCAGCACAGGGCCTTTCTGCTGAAGCTGTGAACATAATTACCACACGAATGTCTCCCCAAATTGTTTAAAATACAAAGAATACACAAAACAGTCACCCACCTTATGGCCAATTGCCTTTTACACTCAGACATCAACACAGCCTTCCAAAAGGAATATGACTACCCAGGTTAGCTTTGAAAATGAGCTCCCCAACATGTTACTTAATGTATTAAAACAATGGTGGCCAGGCAGTTTATGACTGAGTCTCACCTTCATGAAGATGGATACTGGCTGTGGGGAAGTTCTGCCAGAGAAAACAGAGTGTAAATCTTAGCTTTGATGTGATATTGATGGAAAATGGAAAAGGTGGGCAAGTCAGTCAGAGGAAGTGGTGGGCCTGAGTGTCATAAACTAGCCATCGACACCAGGGAACACCAAGGTCTTCCCAGAGAGTGGGGTAAAGTAGTCAGGGGGTGCCATAAAACTTAGTTGTGTTCATTTTATCACCTTATTCTTTTTATTCTCATTTTCTATTTTGTAGCATATGTAATAAATACAGGAAGACATATATAATTTAATAATGTGTGTGTGTTGAGGGTATGTTCAATTGTTTTTTTGATAAGAGTACAAGAATGAAAAAGTTCTAACTCAGCTGGAGAAATGACGCTCTAAAGCCCCAGTGAAAGTTCCAGGGTCCCTCTGCCTGAACAAGTCTTAGGGTCACTTGCCCAATTCCCCCCACCCTCATTTTTTAGAGTGGGAAACTAAGGTTCAGAGGTTAAGTGAGGCTCAAAGGCTGTAGAGTTCACCAACTCCCAGACCTGTGTTCCTTCAAAAGCCCAGTCTCTCACCCATGGATTTGGTTTCAAATTTCACTTGGGCCTAAGGGGTCCCTTGCTACATCTCTGTCTTTACCAGCATTGAACACCAAAGTATGTGAGATGGTCTGATTCAATCATCAAAATGTCAAACAGAGTTTGATGGGTGAGATTCTTGATTTAAAAAAAAAAGATGAAACAAATCTTTGAGTCTGTGACACCTAATAGACAAGTGATTGAAACGGAAGAGATGAAATTCAAGACACACATACACTTGAGCTTTTTATGACAGTGGGAAAGACATTTTGTGTCCCTGGGAATCAGTTTCTTCTTCTGTAACCTGGGGGTACTGCCCCACTCTCATTTTTTGGGTGAAAAGTTAACTCAGGCTTCTTGGGAGTGAGTAGTGTCCACTGAGGAGTCAAACCTGGCCTTCTAGGAATTGCTGCAGGCCATGAAGGATGGGTAATTGTGGGCTTCTGGGAGAATTGGAAGAAGGAAAGGGCACAAAGGGGTGGGGGAAAGGGCAAAACTGGGGTGGGTCTGGCTGGGCCACTCCCATGACCACTGAGAAGACTACACTCCCCACTATCCCAGCTCTAAAGACAAAGCCACAGGGGGCTGAGGGGAGCAGCTTGGAGGGAGGGATCAGGAATTGTGAAAAGGGAGACATTGAGAACCGAGGTGGGTTCTTCTGGGAGTTCTGGTTCATCTTTAAACCAGGCCAGGGGGAGTAAAGTCTGACAGGAAGGGAGAAGGTAAGAAAACCTCTTCAGCTTCAGTCTGACCATGGTTTGTTTCTCTTGGGACTCAACTTCCTATGGCAGGACAGTCTCTGTGGATTAAAGATATCAGAACACTGGCAGAGAACCCACTATGTGCCAAACAAGCCTATAATGTGGTGCCTGCTGAGTCTCAGGTTAGGGCTGGGCCTTGTCAAGTCAACAAGTTTGTACAAATCTGGTTGAAAAGACAAATAGTAAATTTGGACAAATCTGAAGAGTACAGGGAAAACTTCATGACTAGAATCAACAGCTCACAGGCCTGGTTTTCTGTCAGCGGCTTTGACTGGGTTCCACCAGAGCACAAGAAGGATCTGGGCGACTGTGCTGTCGCCTGTCTCACCCAGGTGGAGAACATCAGCTGTCTCTGCACTTTTGGTCTCATTTAATATTCCCTGTCACCTCCAGCCTGCCAACAAAGGACCTATGGCAGCTCCAGGGCCTTGTAAACCTGGGTGCTGGGCTGGAACAAGGAACCACGTTTACATCCACTCATTTATTTATTCTTTCAAAAACTATCTGAGCCATGGCTGGTGTGGTTCAGTTGGTTGGAGCATCATCCCATAATCAAAAGGTTTTAGGTTTGATTCCTGATTGGGGCACATACCTAGGTTACAGGTTCAATCCCTGGTCGGGACACATACAATCCCCGGTCCAAGCATGTATGGGAAGCAACTGACTCATGTTTCTCTCTCGCATTAATGTTTCTTTCTCACCTTTCCTTTCTCTCTAAAAGCAATGAAAAAATGTTCTGGGGTGAAGATAAAAAAAAAACAACTATCTGAGCACCTACTGTGTCCCAAGGAGGCATCTCCTATCCCTCCACCCTGGCACTGTTTTCTCCATAGGCCTGTTACCTTCTCTCTTGGTTCAATTCCCAAGTGACTAACCAATTGATATTCTGCCAGGGTTATCTGCTTCTAACAGGGCTCCTTCAAGACCCACATTTCTTGCAGAGATAAAGAAATAAGTCTTAAAAGAAGAATGTCAATCCCTAGGCAGCAGTGGAAAAAGATGTTGATGAAAGGACCTCTCTAAAGTAGAGAAGAAATGCTTATTATTCTCTTGAGAGAACTGCCTCTGAAACGAAGAGGAAAGAAGTGCCCTCCTCAAGTCCTGGTGAACCTCGGTGGAAGGTGAGAAGCACACCTCGGAATCATAGGAGAAAATTATGAGGAACTGCTATTGGTGGCAGTGGGCTGTGAGAGTCAGTGAGGATCTGTCCCTGTGTCCAGCCAAGGCCCCACAGCCTTCAGTTGCACACACAGAACCCCAAACATCATCAGGTGCTGCTGCCGGAGCAGCTATCTTGTCCAGGAGCACAGGTCATGTTTAAGGTCTCAGGCCAGGGTCTCAAAGCTATGGTTTTTGGAGATTTTTTTTTTCCTGGCAAAAAGGAAACCTCTTAAATATGGAACAAAGAGTGGGGTGAAACCTGCCTCTGGAAGAGAAAATACTTCTAATTAGATTGAGATACAAAGGTTAAATTTTTGTTCTGGGAAAAGGGCTGTTTATAATCCTGTGTCATTAGCAGGACATTTTCCAGAGACTAGTGTGCCAGAAATAGACCCTCTAAAGGGTCACTGGAAGGAAGGGGTGTAGATTTGTGAAGTACAAAGGACTGGAGTTCGATTTTCCTTTTCTCCCAGTGCATGTGGGCCCCTCATCAATCACTGGCACAGAACCAGTACCAGCCTCACCCTGGGTACTGGGTACCCCATGAGAGTGGTCAGAAGTACTAGCTTTGAACTCAGATAGGCCTAAGTTCAAATTTAAGCTCTACCTTTACTAGCTGTGTGACCTTGGACAAGTTAGTTCTAACCTTCAGTTTCCCTCTGTGCAAAATGGGGATTTAAAAAAGACCTGGGATGTTTATAAAAACTGTAGGAAATAATCCATGTAAACTACTTGGTGCTATGCCTGGCACATGGAAAGGGCTCAATAAAACATGACCATTGTCACTACCACCATCATCATCTTCATTGTTGTCATCTTGTCACGAGAGTCACTGTCATCATTATCAGATCCACTACTCGAATTTTCTCTGAGCATCTTAAGGAGCGTTACAAATGCTCCCAATAGGTTTGTACATTCAGTTTCCAAGTTAAAACCCTGTTTGTTCAAAGATTCATTTTAAAATCAGCTGCTAAGAACTGGGAAGGCATTTACCATAGAATTAATGTTACACCTGATGGTGAGGTTTCCACAAAAACTCACTTAACCCCCAACATGGCTGAAAGGCTCGTATTGAACATTCGCATTGAATATATAAGCCATGCTGTTGCAGTATTGGAAATGAAAGACAATGGGAAAACAATTTAAATACATACAAAAATCTATTTCTCATTTGGGCTGAAAAGGCTGAGCACTAAGAAGAGGTGACCAGAGCCTTTCATATTTTGAATATGGACTCATGAGCATGCAGGGGTCCGGAACAAGTCTCCCCAGAATGTGCCACCATGAATTGCAGATTATTTCCAACTGAAAACAATTAATGCTCAGCAAGCTCAAGAAGAGGTTTTTTTCCCCTCCCCCTTTACTTGCCTAAAGAATTCAGACAGGACAGCCCCTTTCAGGAAGGGAACCTCAGCATATTCACCTCAGCACATAGGCACTAAGTGTGGCAGACAGGGAGGGCCCAAGCAAGTCTGTTTGTTAGATTCCCCTGTGCACCATTGTTTCTGGGAGGCCCGGCAAGAATTTGTGTACCAAATGTTTGCTCTTTCTAGAACTGTCTACTTTCCCTTTGAAGTCCCAGACCCCTGCCTCCTTCTCCTTAGTGCAGAATGGCATATAAACCTCAACTACCTAATGTATCCTGGGGTCCCATATTCTTAGGGAACCCACATATGCACATATGTAATAAAATTTTGTCATTTTCTCCTGTTAATCTGTCTCATGTTAATTTGATTATTAGAGCAGCCAGAAAAATTTCTAAGGGTTGAAGAGAATGCATTTTTTCCACCTCCACAAGCATTTATTAGGTGCAGCAGTATCCTTACTGCTGATTGGTTTGATATATAATTTTACTTCAGATCGTACAGTTTTCCTTCTGGTTGTTGGCACAAGGGACTTAGTAGCTCTCCTCTCCTGCTCAGTAGTGGGATTAGGGTCATTTTTTCACTCACAAGACAAAGAAAAAGAAGGGAGGGATAGAAGAGGAGAGGAAGAAGAGGAAGAATAAGAGGGAGACAGAAATCAAAGAGATTTTGTAATATAACTGGGCAGGAGTTGAAGGAAAGAAGGGGTGGGGAGAAAATTAAAAACTGAGGAAGAGGCTGCTCAGCTGCAAGTGATAAACCAGAAACAGGAAAGCATCCAATGAGTATTATTCAGTTGGCCACAAGGAGGCGCTGCTGACCTACAACAGCTTGGTTATAGCACAATGTGGTGGAAAGAAAGGTGGGACTGGCGCTTCTTAGTACAATGAGAACGTGGAGAAGATATGAAATTGTTCATGAGTACTAGAGGTACATAAGATGGTCCAAATTTGAAGAAAGCGTCCCCACATCCAAGCTTTAAAACCACCAAGCACATTCACTTGTAACTTGGTTGTGCTGTTAATTCTAGGAAAAAAACAGATTTATCTTGTTTTGGTGACTAATCTTCATTTTTGTTTACCTCTCACCCCTCCTTGGGCAGTTAGAATTGGGTTTCTCCCATCAAAATTGGATTTTCAGTAAAGAAGCTGAAAAACTCACTCATTGGCATCTATGATTGATAGGTTCGAGAGTTGTTTCCTTTATTGGTATAATAAACATAATTCAGTCAGTGATAAAGCCATGGACAAAGAAATGAAACTCTAATTGAGGGATTTCACATACCCATCATGGGGAGGGACCTTCCTAATTGTCTTGAAATCTCTATATACAGATAAGAGTTTAAAATTATGACCAAGTTGGCTGGCTCTCTTAAAAGGCATAGATTAAAAATGAGGGTGGGACATAGCCTCAACCTTTAAGCATTCATAGCTAAGAGAGGAAGTGAATGCAAGTCAGTTCTTCATTCCTTATAGAATCAATCCACAAACACTGTTCACACACTAGGAACCTCAGGAGTATGTGCCTCTAGGGTGCAGAGATTTTAGCAGTCTCCAGAATTGTCCTTACATCATGATAGTTCATGCTCCTTACTTACCCTGTTACTGAACTGGCTACCTCCTTTGACTCTGGTTTCTGTCTTAGCATATTTCTATGAAGAAGTTAGGGGCTTTCAGAGGATTGCACACCCTCTGCCCCTTCCTCCATGAACAACATGCTATTGCAGTGCTACAGCCACAATGGAAACTTAACAACCATGACCAATAGTGGTACACATAGTGAGGCAGGTAAAAGAGGGAAGCTTGTTTTTTGTGAACCCAACTGACAGGTTATTTTAGTGGGGTCCCCCCACAGACTGATTTGACTGAAAGTAGTTTATCTGGGAGAAGATTGCAGAAAACACCAGTGTAGAGGAGTGAAGCATCGAGACAGAAAAAGGGCTCAGTTCCACTGGTGATGTTGGAAGACAGTGGAGAACAAATGCCTCAGAGTTGGCGTGTTTACTCACCAACCCTCATCCATTACTGATCAAGGGCCACTCCTGGAATGTGTGTTAATTCCTTAGCACCTCCAGCTAGCCCCGCATGCAGGCCCAGTGTGCTTCTGAGAAAAAAAGAGTTCTCAGGGAGAGTCACAGGCATTTGCAGTAAACAGTCTTTGGGGTACAGAGGCCAATCTGATGGGACACAGGGGCAGAGCGCCAAACATGTCTGCTTTACACCAGCCATGCCCTGCAAAGTGCCAGTGCTTATGTGAAAACACAATGTCACAAATTCAGGCCACCATGACCAGGTGTTTCCCCAACAGCTGACACTTTCCATGACCCCTGTGAAGAAGACACTCTTTTATGATAACCTCCAAGCCTGGTAAGACATAAACCAGAGTCGCAGGAGGTAGCTAGTTCAGTAACAGGGTAAGTAAGGAGCATGAAGAATGATGACATAAGGAGAATTCTGGATACTGCTAAAATCTCTGCACCCTGGAGGCACAATATTCCTGAGGTTCCTGGTGTGTGAAGAGAGGAATCAGCTCATAAGAAGTATGCCTTGAAATCTCATAAAGAGCCAGGCACATAAACAGACCAGGGATGGTTCTCTTTCCAAAAGCAAAATGGTCTGGAGGTGGGAAGCTTGGCTACTGTGTTCCTTTGCTAGACCATAACTGGGGCTTCGAGAAAGTTCTTTTAATCATATTTGTGCTGGCTGGAATGCAAGATGTGCCTTGGATGAGTCACAGAGGGAGTTTCTCTTCTGGTGATCTTGTGTTCCAACTCAGGGACCAAAAAAACAATAAATAAACAAATGCCACTTCTCTTCATCAGCTGCATACCACCTAAACATAATGACAATAACCACCTGGACCCAAGTAGTACTAGATGGTGCAGGAAGAAGGGGGTGGAGAGTGCTCATCTTTTAAATAGGGAGCCTGCTTTCTGGAATTGTTTTGTCAAAAGTACCCCTCTGCCTGGAGGCATGCTTTCTCAAAGCAGAACAATGAACTCTGAAGAATCTTAAGGTTGGTGAGCCTTTTGAAGTCCAATAAATTCACTATATTTATTATCTTAAAGCAAGTATGGTGGTTGCAGCCAATACAGCATAAACAGTGCAAGGTTGAGGTGGGGCAAGGAAAAAGCTGCTGTGTAACATCTGGCTACTTGACAATAAAGACTATAGGTGCTATTTCCTATTTTCTTTAGGGGGATTCCACGAGTTCTCCTGGAATTTGTGTGTTTACACACACACACACACACACACACACACTGCTTCCCATGGTGGATGAGTAGAAGGGAGGCCACCTCTTGTCCCTGTAACACTCGAGGCAGATCCCCAAAGCAAGATTCATGGTGATTCTCCTTTGTCCTCACCTGCTCTACCTCTGAGTTCAGTCATTAAACCTTTAGTCTTGGAAGTGACATGTGAACTGGGCCTGGCCATATGGGGGGGATTTCAGCAGAGGTGATGGAATGGAGGAGGTGCAGAAGTGCAGGAGGAAAAGCACAAGAGGAAAAGTGTGGGGACTGGCCAGCAGGCTGGGCAGCTGGAGCACAGGGCTTGGGGGAGCTTGAAGGAAAGACAGGATGCTGTGAATATTAGAGGGGTGTCTGGCCCTTCCAAAGTGTGTTAAAAGGTGCCACTCAACAGTGAAACTTGTGCCCCAAAGGATAGAAAACTCAACCAACACAATCTTGATGTCTTCACAGGCTCTGAGGAGGTCAGGATACAGTACTAAGGAAGGTTGGGAGGAAGAGAAAGGACATTAATTGGCAGGGCTGTGTTAGCTCCCCCTTCTCTCTCTACCTTTCTCACATACTCACATGATATTAATAAACTATTTATTAAGATTTACTTATTATGTGCCAGGCACCCTGCTAGGTATTTTACATTCATTTTCTCATCTCAGTTTCTCAGCAACCCCAGCAGATCAGTACCTTGCTGTGAATTGGTTTGTTGGTTTTTTGTTCTTCTCTTCTTCCAGGAACAGAGCTGTGAGTCCCCAGGGAATGGTTGTTTTGATGGGAGGGAGGAAAAGAGTTTTCTAGAATGTGAACAACATTCAGTGCAGGGAAGGCACGTCTGGGCGAGGTGAGGAAAAGGTAGGGCAAATGTTCCTGGCTCCATATGTGGGGGCTGGTGGGGATGGGGAAGGCAGGAAGGGAGCAAGAAGGAGGAAGTGTCTTCTCACCTCTGACCAGAGCCTAGAATTCCTTGACCTTGTGCACCTGGGGCAGGCCCAGCCCTGAACTTCCCCCTCCATCATTACAACAGCAGCCAGCCATTAATGCTCCCAGGTGGACACAAGTACTCTCATTTCTTTGTGGAGCCCAAGTCTCCCTTCCTACTCCTCCACAACAGCTTGCATCCCAGTCAGGGCTTCCCTTCTAGCCATCCGAGGAATACACAGGGTGGGGCAAAGGTAGGTTTACAGTTGTTCGTATGGAAAATAGTACAAAAATTAATGGATAATAATACAGGAATAAACTCTGTTTCACATACTCGCAACTGGAAGCCCATTTTTGCCACACTCTGTATTTGATCTGTGGTTGTCTGGCTGCCTATTCAACATATGTATTTTCTTCTCCTGCCTGCACTACATTTCCCAGCCTCCTTGCAGTTAGTGGTAGCCATGTACCTGAGTTCTAACAACAGACTGTGGGTGGAAGTGATGTGTACCTCTTCCAGGCCTGGCTCCTACAAACCTTCCTTCCATGGTATTCTAATCTACTCTTCCCTCACCTTGATGCACAGGGACCTCTTGAAAGCCACCTGTTGGAGAGAGTATAGCCACAAGAGGGAAGGGCCTAAATGCCTGATCATGGTGTGAAGGAGAGTCACTAGCCATCAGGAACACCCATTTTGGGCTTTATGTGAATGAAGAATAAACTTCCATTGCTTTTGAGCTGAGGTACACTTCCGATTTGTTTGCAACAGCAGCTAGCATTACCTTAACTGACACACTGTGCACAGTGAGTGCTGGGCCACACTGACTTGCAGCCTCAGAGCATTCTGCACCCCACCAGCTGAAAACCAACTGCACTAGCACCCCAAGTGCCCAGAGTCCAATTCCAAGCTTCCATGTGCTAACTTCTTTGCACTGAAAGCACTGACATACTTGGTTGTTCCTTCTGACTTGAATAGATTTATTAAGGCAGGTTTAACACCATTCTCTGCTTGGTTCCTGCATAAATATCCACTGAGTCTATTTCATTGTCATTCAGAGCTGGCGGGTTGGGAGAGTGCAGGGAGTGTGGAACTGCCTTCACAGAACATGAGGAGGCAGGCCTGCCAGCAGCCTCCCCCCACCACCAGAGCTCTGCAGGTGGCCCTCATCCCTGTGAGTGGGTGGGGGTGCTCAAGGGAGAAGCAGCCCTGGTACAACACAGGCAAATAGAACCCAGGGAGCTGGCATGCCTGGCATCTGGCCAGAGGAAACTGCTAGGACCAGAACCATCCCCCTCCTTTATATCCTTGGGTATTTTCTTGCTTTGCAGGGAGGCCTGGGATTTCTGCCCTTTTCCCAGCCACACTGGAGTCTTCCTAGGAAGAGTCCCTGTGGATTTTCCCTTGGGGGAGCTCACCACCTATGGCTCAAGGGCCTGGGCCAGCTTTCCTTTGGTGCCCCATATAATTAATTTTCTAGGCAAAGGACTGCCCGTTCAATAGTATCCTCCTCTTCCACCAACCACTGAAATTTCACCACAAGCAAGCTCTTGCCTTGTGTCCAACATTATTGCTGTCTTTCTGGGTTCCTTTCCAAAACACCAACCCATCTTGCTACATTGGAGTGAACTGATCACAACACTTTGTACATAGTAGGGGTGCCAGCACCTACAGTGGGAACATTTTCTGCCCATGCCTTAGGTGAAGCTCTAACCCACTTAGCCAGCAGAGCTCCAGTTATCACTTCATTTCCATCAATACTTGAGGCTTGGCTACAGAACACAGGGAATATTATAAATGTTCTTTGGGCAGTGAAATGGGTGGCTTGCTAATTAGCACAATGACTATAAGAAATGGGTAAAATTAACAATACTCAAGATATATGGATAGCTAAAATATTTTAGAGGCACTCCCCATTTTGTATACATAGGTTTGGAGAATCCAGGAAAGCCTGTAGCGAGCAGCCCAAGGATCATTTCAAAACTTGTCACCTAACTGGTCCCATGCCTGGCAACTAACTGGTTTTGGAGGGTCTCTGGTTGCCTATGTCAACTAGGAGATGGTAACATTCTGCCTCGGAAACATTGGCATATCTGTGTTGAGTGGAACTTTCATACCATGTGTGGTCAACAGCAGCTGAAAGGACAGCAGGCTGGAACTCCTTATCCTAGCACAGGCCTATGAATGGGTCTGTGCCTGCTGGCTACTTACATGTCAGATTTGCAGCCATGTCTGTATGTGTGCACCACAATTTGCCCTGAGACTGGCTGTCAGTGTGATTCTGATCTCCCTATGCAGGAGAAGCGCCTCCCCTCTCCACTCTGAGGCTCTGGCTCACCTCCTTCTCCTGCCCAGCCTGAGCCCTCTGGGGCTTTGGCTTTGAGGTTGCCCTGAAGCAACCCGTAGACAGCCCTAGGGCCTGCAAAGACTCTACTTCAGGGACAGGATGATGAACAGAAGCTTTTTGTCTGGAAAAATGTAACACTTGGCTTCCTCTCCCATAGGACCTTTTCAGTGTCTCAGCTGGCATTGACTGGCATGCCTGAAAATTCTTATAAGTGTCTTTAAAATAAAACAAGTAAGGAATCACATCACATCCATTAGCACTAACATTAAAAAGAGTGTAACAGCAAAAGTCAGTGAGGATGTGGAACAACTAGAACCCTTGCTGGTACACTGCTGGTTAAAAGGGGACTTGTCTGGCAGTTTCCAATGAAGTTAAACAACTGCCCACCCTGTAGCTCAGTGATTCCACTCCTAGGTATCTCCCCAAGAGAAATGAAAACATATTCACAAAAACTTGTACACAGGTGTTCATAGCAGTCTGGTCATAAGACCCACAAACTGGAAACAACCCAAATGTCTGTCAACAGGTGAACAGCTACCATGCTGTGTAACACCCACCAATGAGTGGGCTTCTACTCAGCAATAAAAAGCATGTGAACTCCTGCCACATGCAATGACACAGATGAGTCTTAAAAACACTGTCAAATGAAAGAAGCCAGATAGGAAAGTATACATGTTATAAGATTTCATTGAGGCAAAATCCAAAAACAGGCCAAAAAAATGTATAATGATAGGAATCACAGAATGCTTGCTCTGGGGAGGGGGTAGAAAAGGACTTTTCTGGGGGTGATGGGAATCTTTTATTGCCGCTTTCAGGTGGTGCTTGCACAGGTGCACACAATTGTCAAAACTGATCCATCTGATCACTTAAGGATCATTTGATTTTGTTAATTATCCTCTGATTTAAGAAAAAGAGGCATTGAAAAGATTATCAAACTGCAAAAAAGAAAATACCCAAGTGGTTCTGTGTCCCCTGTATTGTGAACTGTGATCAATTCTGAGTGCAGTGGAGGGAAGGGAGATGGGAGCAGAGGGCTGCTGGTGGTGAGGGGATGCAGGCACCCACCAGGGCACCTGCCACAGACCCTTTACCTCAGCTACAAATGAAGGAGGCAGCACAGTCAGCCCCCAAACAAACAAACCCTCAATGAAATAAAAAACAGAGGCCCCAAGGAAAGCTGGCCCAAGCGTGTGGGATAGCTATCAGGCTTTGAGCCAAAACCACTTTCCAGGAAATGGCAATATTTTTGTGTTTGGGAAAGGGGAGGGAGTATTAAGGGCAGTAAGAGCCAAAACGCATTGGTCTTTGGACAATCGCTGCCCAACTAAGGGGCCCTGTGGGGGAGGCTTCAAAGTGCTGCTACTGAGACCTCCTCAGTGGGTCACTGGGGTGGGGAACCTAGGAAAGCCCCGGCTGGAGCAGAAGTTCAAAGTTCCTTAAGGGCAAAGGTCTCCCATTTTACAGGTTCAACAGGAATATTATATTTTCCTAGTAAGAGGTCTGGCAGTCCCATCCATCCACCCTATTCAGCCCCAAAACAGCCCAGGGCAGCTTTATGGCTCTGCCCCTTCAGAAAAGAAAGGCAGGGGACTAGATCCATAAGGCCTCCTATTTTTCATTTTATAAACACAATTTAGTACAATCCATTTTTCAGATGAGGAAACAAAGGCTCAGAAAAACTGATTTTCCCCAGGCTAGCATGTAGTTAGGGGCAAGATTATGGTTACGATTCTCTTTTGTTCAAGGCTGTGTACATCTTCCATAACAATGTGCTGCTCCCGGGCCCTCAAATGTTTAGATTTCCACACAATGCCTCCAAGTGGCTTTCAAGTACTGAGGTGACAAATGGTATATTGGAATGGTGTTCCTCCAAGCAGAAGTTCTTTCTAGCAAACAAAAAGAGTATTTAAAGACTGTTTAGGATTCTGACATTCTTTCATGGCCCTACTGCCATGTGAAAAGCTATGTGAATATTTCCGAGTTATTTTCTGATCATGGGTGATATTTATTCTTAAGAGAAAAATCAAGGATATGCTAGTGACATTCTTTGAAATTTGAGTTGGGTGCTATGATGATATAAACAGAATTTTTCTTAATAACCTACAAATAACTTAGAAATATACAAGCAGTAGATTAATAATTTTGCACACATTTTAATGCCATTCCTTCAGCTCAATAAATGACAAGAACACTGACTGCTAATAGTGTGCACAGAAATGTTAAGGTTGGGGTTTAAAGGCTCACCTATCCCCTCCTTTCTTTGAAACTCTCAGCTGGATACAAGATTAAACCAGGGCAGTGTGGAAAGACACTGGAGTAACTGACCTTGCATTCCCTCTTAAACCAGGTAAACAGATTTCTCAAATCTGTTTTCCTCCTTGAGTGGCTAGTCCCTTCCTTTAAGGAGGAGATTTCAGCCCTCTACTCTGTGCCTCCTCTATGGCCACAGAGCCATGTGCTGTTTGCATCTGCATCCCCACAACAAGCTCTGATACAACTGCAGAAATGACTCGAGAGGTCACAATCGCTGACTTCCGAGAGCCTCTGACTCTCCCAGGAGAATAAGCAGATGAAAAGTTCTATGGATTTTCAAAGAGATGAAGTCAGGCTATTCCTGAATCACGCCCAGGCTTTTCTCCACCTCTCATTTCTCTTGAGAGGAGAATTATGAAAGTGTACACATATAGCAATGCCAATGGCAGAGAGGCCTAACATCTCTTGGCATAGGTAAGAACCATCTGCTCTTAGTTACCGAAACTATGTCTCCACAAGACCAAGACACCTTGGTCCAGTGCATGTAGGTAAAGTGACTCCAACTGTTGGCTGAGAAGCTGTTGACAGATTCCTTTGCTAAGCTCTCTGTCTTAAGCCACTCTTCGCCATTGTGAAAGTAACGCAGCCCTGGTAGAGCTCACAGGTGCACCCTCACTCACAGCTCATAGTTCTAACTTGAGAAAAAAAATACAATGCAGAAGCAGAACGAATCCAAGATAAACCCTTCTGACTTGTAGAAAAGAGCCCTACTTAATGAAATACATGCTCAGCTCAGCCACGGATTGATTGCTGGAACAGGAGCAAATTCCTTAACCTCTTTATGCTTTGGTGTCTTCATCTGTACAATGGGGATGATAGCAGTATACAAGGTCTGTCCTGAAGGTGTCCAGTTATGTAATATAAAAAAATAGAGACATTTATTGAAGATACAAGAAACACTGTACATAGGACAATGAGGCCTCAGTCTCCTTCAAAGTAGACACGTTGGGACCTCACACAGTTCTCCCAATCGCCATCAGCTGCCCTGTCCTATTTTCCTGAATCTCATGAACAGTCTGAAATCTCTCCCCTTTCAAAGGCAATTTCAGTTTTGGGAAAAGCCAGAAGTCACAGGGTACCAAATCTGGGCTGTAGTGGGTGGGGCTGAGTCACCTGGGTGATTGCATGTTTCACCAAAAAACTCTGCACAAGACATGATGCATGAGTGGGTGTGTTGTTATGATAAAGCTGCCAATCATCAGTTGCCCATAGCTGTGGCCTTCTGAATTATCCAAATAGTTTCCACAGAGGAATGTTCAAGCTTACTGCAAAACTGGATGCAGATTTGTTGATCTACCTGCTCTGTCATTTTGAATGCGACAGCCACATAGTACGTATGCTCACTCAATGGTGTCTACCACCCCCACTGACTAGTACAGTGAAGTCATCATTGTTCACTCATGCACATTCTAGTCCACTCTCCTTGGCTGCCAGGTTATATCCATGTCACGTAAACCATTCTTGTTATATTGGCAATGGTTGCACTTTTTCCAGACAGACCTTGTATATGCCACAGGTTTGTTAAGGGGAATGAGGTAACATCAAAAACACTTAGAACAGTTCCTGGCACACAGTTAAGCACTCAGTAGGGGTTAGCTACTGTTATTGTAATATAGGGAGCTAAAGGACACTCACTGTGAAACAGTAAATAAGTAAGGTGTGAATTTCATTTTAAACTACAAAAATGCAACAAGTAAGATGAAAAGGAGATGCTTTTTCCTCTCAGTTGTTTTAAGCCTGGCTTGGCACTGGCCTTCCATGGCCCACAGTGTGCAAGGTGCACAGGGAAACAGCAACTGACATCAAATCTGAAATGACAAGTTAAGGTCAAGAACTGAGGCAATGGGGACCTACTGGAGCATTTTCATTAGGCCAGACTCCTCAGAATAAAGGGTGGAATGGACACTCGGCTCAGGCTGCATCAGAGACTCAGCTGGAGCACTTTGAAAGATCCAGATACCCAGGCCACACGGACACCAGTGAAATCAGAATTTTTCATGGTTGCATGGGTATCAGGATGTATTAAAGCTCGAACCCCCTCATCCCACTCCAGGTCTGGATACCCCTCCTCCTGACATGAATGAGTGCTTATTCCAGATGGTGCTCAAGAGGCCCAGACACACAGTTTCAATCCTCTTCATAGGGACAGAGAAACCCATGAATCATCAACCAGGGCAAGAATTGATTAGGATTTGTGTATGTGTCCACAGTGCCTTTGATAGTCTTGGTTCTGAATCAATAAGGAATGAACAGACACATGGATGAATGAATGATGAATGAATACAGCACTATAGCAAATGTCTGCTGATATGGAAGTAAAATTGGTTAAAAACTTTCTGGAGGACAACTTAAAAAGGATTCCTACCCACTGACCAAGAAAATCTACTTCCTGGAATTGCCCCAAGGTAATGCAGGCCCTGGCTGGATTTTTTTCCAAGTGCCTGCAGTTCTGATTAAAGAGAGATCTATGGGTGAAAGAAGGGCACCCTCAGACAAGGCCAAACTTTTTTTGTTTCTTCCATTAAGGTTTGAGATTTGTACAGAATTTCAGATAAGAACTCAGCTTAGACTCCAGACTTCAGCAGCCTCACAAAAGAGACTTTACTAGATAGGCAAAAGATTGTAGGAAGGTCCTGACAACCAGTTACCTAAGCCATTAAAAAAATCACAGTAAGGCAGGGTCTGATGTCTGGTTTTGAGCAGAGCAACCCTCTATCAGTCTCCCCAGCCAGGACATGTAAACTGCAAACTGTGCTTTCAGGGAGTGAATGTGGTGACTCGATCTGGCCAGCTGCTGTGAGCAAAGGCATCATGCAAACACACTACAGATGAGAATTTCACTTGGGGAAGTTAACAATCTTGTCTTTCTGAGAGTGGGATAAATTTGCCCTTGAGTCCATTCTGAAGGCACTATATACATCCGGGTGAATCCATTTGTCAAAAACAAAGGCCTACCCTTTAGTTCTGTCCCTTGCACGTGATGGGGGGCCTTCTCCATTGTGTATGCAACAGCATTACAATGATGGGGCTTTGAATGAGGGGCTGAAATCAAGAATAATTTTTGCAAGTATACATTTAAAAAAGTCAAATTATTCCATCTGAAGCTTTTAAATGGGTTTGCATGTGTATGTACTTCTTAAGAGAAAATAGACTCATCTTTAAATTTAAAAACATTCCCTGAGTAAGACCACTTATAAGAAGTTTAGTCCAGAAAAAATATTATTCTTGTGTTACAAAATCAAAGCAGTAGAGGGGAAAAAAAAATCAAAGGGAACGATCAGTCAGGAAAAATGTCAGGGCTCCAAAATGCTGTGGGAGCCCGCATAAAAAGCACAGTAATATTTAAGCTTGTGCTAAACATACTTTTTTCTACATTTTTCACTCAGTGTGACTTTATATATGCTTTGTTGAATGCTTCTTTAAGGATTTATTCTGAAGGATTTCCTATCATTCTTGGGCTTAAAAGTTCAGACAAGGTTAAGGAGGTGGGTGGGCTTTGGAAGTGAAAGGACACACAGAGGACAGAACATGGCACTAAGGACGCTGAGGTCACCTCTCTGAGCCCTGCATGGCCCACTTAGAAGGGGCCTGGGTAGTTCTCCCATGTCATAGGCAGCCCCAGCTTCAGGTGCCCATAGTGCAATGAGCATGGGTCATGAATTGCATGGAGGCCCAGGGGCTGCATGTGGCTAGACCAGCACTGTCCCACAACTGGAAAATCACCAAAAGGTTGATGCTGGACATGCAGTAATATCTTAGATACCAAGTGTGACATCACCATCAACACCCTCACTATGACCATTGCATTAAGTCTCTTACTAAAGAGAGAGTAAAACCAATTCCCTCAAAACTGACCAAAGTAGTGTTAAGAAATATTATCAAATTATTGATCCCTTCAAATGTGAATGCCTATTGCTTGGTGATTGTATGTTCTAAAACAAAAAGACACGGAGCTCAGCTGCTGTGTCTTTCTCCACTGCAATAGCTATGGTTTAGCTTATGTTGACGTCCACATGGCCAGATCCACTGAGAGAGCTTGTTGGCCCTGATATTCATCTCAGCCATGTTTCACACAGTTGACCATTCCTTCCTTTTCTCCCTTCCTTCTCTTCAAACAATAAATCAAATAGTTTTACTCAGCTGCATAAAACTCTCCAATGGTAAGCTCTGTGAGACCTGCCCCTCTTTAACCCCTCCAATCTCCTCTTCTATTATTACTTTCTTCCTCCATCAGAATACTTGTTTTTCCAGAAGCTATCTCACTTTTTCCTGCCTCGGGGCCTTTGTACAGGCTGTTTCCTCAGCTTGGAATGTCCTTCCTGCAGCTGGTTCCTTCTCAAGCCTTTAAAAGTTTCAAATCAAAGCAGGCTCCTTAAAGAAGATTATTCATCTGGATGAAAGAAGGGAGGACAGAAGGAGGAGAAGGCGGGGGAGAGACAGACAGAGAGAGAGAGAGAGAGAGAGAAGGAGGAAAGACAGTGTTCCCAACTAGTGTGCCCAATGACTGGTATAGCTCAAATTCCTCAGAGAAGTACCCTAAATTTTGAATAATGGGTCCATTGATTTTGGATATATTGAATAGCTGAAGCTATATGGAGTTCAGCTGCTATCAATGAGATGTTAAGCTGATGCATGGTGAAGTACTGTTCAACTTTGGATGGGTAAAAACTACTGCATGGGCCCTAAGGCCCGAGGGCATGCCCATTGGAATACTGAGGACCTTTCCTGGTGATTAGATAGGACAGCACCGCCAGGGCAGTGGGCTCTGCCACCACAGTGTTGCCTAGAGTGGAGAGAAAGGAAGGGAACACTGCCCCCATCCTCCCATTCCACCCTTGCAGGCCAAACTTGGAGCAGGTGGAAGGTATGGGTAGGGCCTTGTTCAGCACCCAGTAAACATTTGTTTAATGGCTGTATTTAACAGAGGTTCTTCATTCAGACAATCGATGTTTTATTCACAAAACACTTATATAAAGTGTTTATTATGTGGATGCTGGTATTCTTCTAAGTATTTACAAATATTTAGTCCTCACAAACAACCCTACAAGGGGGATCCTATTATCACCAGTTTACAGATAAGGAAACTGAGATATGAAAAGAATAGGGTACTTGTTACTTGGTGGTGGCAGAGCTCAGATTTGAACTTGGGCTGCAGCACTGGGTACCACGGTGAGGCAGGAGGGTGGGCAACATGGAAAAAGGAAAAAGAGGAAAGCTGGGCCCTGGAGGGTGAAGTCTCCCACAATTTATATATCTGAGGGAAGGTGGGGAGGGGGAACTGTGGAGATCTTGCCAGCATTTTTCTACCCTGCAGCAGATCTCTTTCCCTCTCCTGTGTCCACTATAGGTCTAGACCAGTGGTTCTCAACTTGGTGCCATTCTGTGCCTGTTGCCAAGGGAACATTTAGCCATGTGGGAATATATTTTGTTGTCACAAGTTGGGGGATAGAGGTTCTATGGTCATCTAGTGAGCATAGGCCAGAGGTGCTGCTAAACGTCCTACAGTACACAGAACACTCCTGACAAAGGATGATCCCACCCCAAATGTCAATGGTGCTAAGAATGAGTAACCCTGGTGGTCCAGACACCACTACCTTTCAGAAAATTAACAAAAATGGTAGTAAGACCAGCAAAGGAAGGGCCGTCCGGGAATTCCTGAGAAACACCAGCCTGGATCCTGCTTCACCTCTATAAAACCTGAAGGGTAGAAGCCTTCCTGCTTGCCTGCCTCTCTCTGCTGTCTCCTGGCACCACAACCGGTCCTTCCTGCCCAGAAGCTAATAGCAGCCCTTGGTCCACATGGCACACAGCAGAGGCTGCTTAATACCCACTTTCTTTGGCAGCTTCATAAGACCCTTGGCTTAGAATTTGGTATTCCTCGAGCCCTTTTTCTTAATTACATTCTAGAGATGAAGGGAGACCTATGTGCAATTTGGTATCCCTCGAGCCCTTTTTGTTGATTATATTCTAGAGATAAGGGAAACTTATGTGTATGTAATTCAGAAATGAATGATTCTACATTTGATTGCTCTCAAACTTGCCAGATCAGAATAGAAAGGTACTGCTCCTCCAAAGAGATTATGGAAGTCTCTGTACAAGCAAATGGACCTTGATGAGCCAAGCTGTGGCTGAACCAGATTTCCAAGCTGGACCCAAGAGCAGTGCCCAAGAAAGTTTAAAATGCCCTTTGTACATGATAAGAAGAAAACTCAGGATCTGACTTATGGTAGAAGAGAGGAAGTAACATGGTAAATTCTGAAGACCTAAGTTTTGTGACCTGGGAATAACACTTTACCTCTCCCACTTCTGAAATGGGGTGTGCAACATCCCCATAAAAGTGTTGTAAGGGTAAGCAGAGGATGCTGTAAAGGATCCAGAAGCTATTTATGTCCATAGCCCACCAACCCAGGAGCAGTTAGATGTCCTGAGTACTCAGTAGAATAACAAGAATAAACCTTCAGAAGTACTGCATGTGACCTGATTTGAAAGCATTTGAGGGAATCGTGTAGTTCACTGGATTTTAAAATTGGGCTTCAGCTAATGAATAAATGTGTAATCTAGAGTGCATGGCATTTGCCAAGATGCTATTTGATGGCCACCTGTTTGGCAAAAGAATTGTCTGGGATGGTATGGATAAAATCCAGTCCAGAGAAATGGACCAGGCCAGCAGTTATCAAACTGAGTTAATCATCAAAATCCTGTAGGTGAGTTCTCTCAGCATACACAGTTTCTGTCTGAGCCCCCCCCAAAGCCTGACCCAATACATTTGATGGGGTCCAGGACCCTGCAGGTTCCAAACTCTCACCAAGCGATCCTAAGGTCAGCGAGATTGGATTTAGGAATGTCTCGATGAGGTTTTTAGATTGTGTGGAGCAATTTACCAAGTACCACGCACTAACCTATGATCCTTAAATTGTTCCCAAAATCCTTAACCAAGATATTTCCCAAGCATTGTTTGAACCTGCCTTTGCTTTTACAACTAAGAGAAGGTTTTCTAGATACGAGATTTGTTTTCCTCCTAGCAAGATGCTCTACATCAGTACTACCAATTAGGCAAGTTCATTTAAACACTTTCAATCCATACTTGTGAAAAGCCCCCCTCTGCTCATCCAACTTTATATCTAAACAGTGCAGCGGACAGTTCCATTTGTGAATTCCACTCTTGTGAAAGTATTTCCAAAAGTGTTTCAGAATTTCTTTCACTGGGAAAGCCAGGACTGCTGGCTTTAATAAGAACATGGTTTAAACACAGTTATCCAGGTCACTGAGATTTCATGACTTCCCAGAACACAGACAGCACAGCACCCAGAGTACCCTCTCTTTTTTTATTTTATTTTTACTTTTATTTTTTATTCAATGTATTGGGGTGACATTGGTTAATAAAATTATATAGGCTTCAGGTGCACAATTCTACAAACACATCATCTGTATACTGTATTGTGTGTTTAGCACCCCAAGTCAGGTCTCCTTCCATCACCATTTATCCCCCTTTATCCTCTTCTACCTCCTCCACCCCCTTTCCCTCTGGTTATCACCACACTGTTGTCTGTGTCTATGAGGGTTTTTTTGTTCTTAATCTCTTCACTGTACCTTCTTTTTTTAAAACACAGACTACGCACACACATCTCTACCCTTTGCTCTTACAAAAGGACACCTTCCCCACTCCCTTCTCCCAAAGTTTTCTTTAGAAAGTGTGACCTGGCTTAAAAGAATGAAAACTGAGTTTAGACCAAGTGAAAAGCAAGTCCTGCTCTCAGATTAAAACTCATTGACATCACAAAGATTCATTAACAGTGGCTAGCATGCACTAGGTGCTCAATCACAAACAGAATGAACTCAAACTATTTGATAAAAGTCTGGCCCCTCCTTTCATGAAAACCCAAACAAGAATTCTCTGAACAACTGAGATATTCCACAGCATTCACATCTGAGAACATGTTCTGTTATGTAATCAACAAAGTAAAAAAGAACTTTATTTTTAGTTACTGAACTTCACATGGAAGATCCCAGTCCTATTTAAACTTCACTTTCATCCCTAACCTTCAAATGACACTCACATGATTTGCTTTTTTTAATTTGTTTTTTTTTAAAGAAAAGACTGAAAGATGGCCTTGAGCATATTTAAAACAATACAAAACAACAAGAGAAATAAAGCAGATGGCAAAAAATCATAAATCAGGACTAGCTTGCTGAACAAGCTACAAAGGAAAGCATGGTCAAACTGAAAAAGAGAAGAGGCACTTCAGTCCTTGTGGCTTAGTCTCTCCCATTGCTTCCTTGCAAAAGAAAACTCAGAGGTCATCTCAGGGAGGGTGTCATCGTCCCTCCTTAAGTTTTCACAGTCTAGACTGGAAAGAGCTGCATGATAATTGGGAAGCCCAAAGGGTCAGTACTGAGAGCAGGTAGGGGGTATGTTGTTTCCCATGTGATAGAAAAAGAATGATTTGGAAGGATCTCTTTTTTTTTATTTTTCAATTGCAGTTGACATTCAATACTATTTTGTATTAGTTTCAGGTGTACAGCATAGGGGCTAGACAATCACATACTTTACAAAGTGATTCCCCCAAAGGATCTCTGTTTTAATTGTACAATGGCACAGGTAGGGAAAGAAGAAACAAAAAACAAATGAACAAAGAAAACTATAACCCAACGTTTGTACACTGTTTGTAACACATGATGAAAACAACAAAAACTCTTCCCTAGAAAAACCTTCCAACCCTATCTTTTCCACAGATATCAGTAAAAGGACATCCCTTATAAAAACACCATTGACATCCTCGAGGCTGAGGAATACAGTAATGGCCACAGAATGATATTTTGGTCAACCACGGACCCACCTGTATGAAGTGGTCCCATAAGATTATAATACAGCTGAAAAATTCCTATTGTATAGTGATGTTACAGCACAACGTGTTATACAAATACATACCCTTGTGTTACAGTTGCCCTACAGTATTCAACAGAATAACATACTGTACAGGCTTGTAGCCTAGGAGCAACAGTCTGTACCACAAAGCCTAGGTGTGCAGTAGGCTACATACTATCTAGGTAAGTGTAAGTGCACTCTATGATGTTCACAAAGTAATGAAATCACCTACTGACACATTTCTCAGTATGTATCCCTGTCATTAAGCAGTGTGTTACTCTATAAAACAGACTCTACAATTCAAGACCCATGCTATTTGGCTCTTTGACACTGGACTATATGTTTGAATCATCCCACAGAGATAAGGGCTTTAGTTTGGGAGTATTTGTTTTGTTTTGTTTGATCTATGTGATGGCTGGGTGGAAAGTAAAATATTCAGGGGCAAATAATAGATACGTGGAAAGAAAAGAAAAGAAGAGAAGAGAAAAAAGAAAAGAAAAGAAACTGCACTGGGTTACCCTTTCAGAACTTACAACAGCTGCCATATATTTCTAATGCATTAAATGAGTTTTTCTTTTAACAACGATAAGTGGGCCTCTTAGGCAAGAATACATGCCCATTAGTTTTAGATCCTTTAGGAGTACATGCTGTTCTGTTGTAACACAACAGAGAATCTGGCACTAACTTTTTGCTCCTAGAGCCCTATTTACAAACATACTGCACTATTAACCCCGGTACATCAGCTCTGCCTCCTCTACCACATTTTATCTACACAACCCAAAAAGTGCAGAAGATTTGCCAGGGCATGCTTATAAATATGAATTCATGGGCTCAGACAACTCCAAGATCTTCTGCTCACCCCACAACTGGCTGCTTCATACCACCTGGTAGTTGCCTTCTGAGTAGAAGGCACAACCGGCAGTCTGAGCACCACAAAGGATTCCATTAATAGACCTAAATCTGTCTACTTTCTTGCAATCTCCATGCCCACTGGCTTTGTTCCACAGCCATTTTGAATGCATCAGAGTTTGCTGTAAATTGCTTTTCTGAGCAGCTCTAGAACTGTTGATATGCTAAGGACATAAAGAACCAGTAGTGCATTGTTCCCCACCTGTTTCATCTCCTCTGGTAATTTCCCAAAGCATTCAATGCCTTATCTCTATCAAAACAAGCTGTTGCTCTGTATTGTAATCATTTCTTTAAACCCCACCTTTCTCTCTAGAGGAAGCAGTTTGGAAGGGGGGAGGGATCACTTGTGCCTTGTTGATTACCACTCTATCCCCCAAAACCTTGCAAGGTGCATGATGTGTAAGAAGTTCAATAATATTTGTTAACTGAATGCACAAAAAGTAAGTGAAAAGCTAGGGTGATCAACCATTCTGGACCAGGGGGCTTCCCAGGACCTCAAACTTTCTGTGCTCAACTGGCAACAGTCCCAGACAAACCAAGACTGTTAAATGGCTTACGCTTTCCCTTTATTTCCAGCTTGTAGACCCACTCCTCTCGGGAGTTCCCAACCCTGCCAAACCTATATGTGCAGCTGCTTGACTCACCCATAAGCTGGAGGAAGCCTTCTAAGATGACATGCTTTTGTGCCCCTTTTCTGCCCACTGACAAATGCCTACCCTAGTTGTGCTGCTTGGTCAGTTTTTATGAGAGATGATAATAAGTTTCTTTACTTCCCAGATTCAGAAAATAGGAAGGTGTCAGAATGATCAGGAATGATGCCCCAATTTCAGCTACATCCCTAAGTCTACCCAAAGAGGGGTATGGTGCCAAATGCACAGGCACTCTAGATGAGAAAGGACTCTACTCCTAGCTGCTTGTAAGCCCACCCTGAGGCCCACCTTCCAATCTGTTTGCTAAGCTATCTGTATATGACTAGCTGAGGCCCTGCTCACCTCCCTCTCTTCTATCTCAGGCTTAAAGGAGATGAGGCAATGAAGCAACCTATTTGTCCCACAATTCTGTGGGGGATGCAATAAGAGAACATGGAGCTGGCTTAATTCTTAGGGGAAAGATAACCGAAGACAGTTCTGGCCTTCAGGATATAGCACACTTGCTTATGCGATAGTGAGTGGATTTTGCCACCAGTTTGGAAGAAGTTCACCCGGAGGCATACCATTCCTGCTCTCAATGCTCATCTATAGACTATCTAGAGATATAAGTTAAAACTGAAGGCAAGGGCATAAACTGTGCTATATTCTCATAATGGAATATTACAGAGCAATAACAGAATTACTGAAACATGCAACAACCTGGAGGAATTTCACATTGAGTGAAAGAAAATAGACACCAAAGGACTTTGTATGACATTCAAAAACAGGTGATGATTTTCAAAAACTGATAGAAGTTCAGGGTAGTGATTACCTTGAGGGCAGGAGAGGGGTGTTATATTTATTGGGAAGTGAACTGTTTGCAGGGATGGAGGTGGTCTACATCTGGATTTGGATGGTGGCTATTCAAATCTATACAATGGCAAACATTTATGAAGCTGTACATTTAGGGTAGGCTCACTTAACATACTTCATATGTCAATTAAAAAACTAAAACACGGTGGGCTGGACAGAGGATGGCAAAGGGGAAAATTGGGACAACTGTAATAGAATAACAATAATAAAGACATTTGGGAAAAAGAGCAAATGATTTGTGACTATGAATCCCATTTCTGCCAAGTTAATCCATATTAGATAAAACCATCCTCCAAAAGCTAAAAACTAAAACCAAACAAAACGAAACAACAAAAATACAAAAGCAAAGGAGGAGAGATACTCATTGACGTGTGATCCAGCAAGCAGTGTCATTTAACCCCTGGGAAGCTTTCTTACCTACTCTGTAAATACATTCTTCTACCCACCTGCTTTGGCTGTCAAATTAAATTAGATGAAATTGAGTGGGGTGGTTGTTCACTCTCATTTGTTAAATGTATGCTCGACAAAGGTAACACTGTCAATCTCAATGAAGTTAGGGTTTGTCAAACTAAGGATCTGATTTTTTTTCTTTTCTTTAATAAAAGACAGCTTTCAGCATTTAGGACTCACTTTCAAATATCTTTCCAGCAGCTGTATCTCTCAGCCTATTAGTCAAGAGCAGGCACCCAGCCAGCTGTTTGCTGGATTCGACTTCTCTCTACATGACTATTTCAAAGGTCGTGTATACGGTAATTTACTACTTGGTTGTTATTTAAGAGGATTTTATTACATCATTTTATGTTGATTTATTCTTTCTCTTCCTCTAGGAAATTCTGGACTCTAAAACAGCCAATGGTGGGGTATAGCTTTGGGTGAGTATGAGACTTAAAAGAAATCACTGTTGTCATTTTTACAGTGTGTCAAATCAAAAAATAAAGACACACTGACAATATGTTTTGATCAAAAAGGGTTATGATTGTCATTGTCTAGAGCTAGAAGAAGTGGCTTCAACAAAAATTGTTTATGCGAAAAATAAAAAAGACAAATAAAGAGAAAGCAAGCAAAATGACACCCACAGCATGCCCTATCTAAATTATTTGATAGTAGCAATGCTCCACTGGCAAATTTCAGAATGTCTAGGTCTTTAAAATTTGATTCAAATTACTTTTTCCTAGAGGCAACCTAAAGGCTTAAGTATTTTATTATAAGTCTACACAGTTTCATTTGCTATGGTTTCTGTGCAGCCAAACAGTATCCTAAAGCTGGAATCATGGGATGAGCCTGAATACCAAGAGGATAAAGAAGGAAGGCAAGTTGGCCCTGCCAAGGCAGCTTGCAGGAGGGGAGGGAGGGTCAATGGAGGGAGATCCTGTGCATAAGGCCATTCCACAGGAGGAGTTACAGAAAAACGATTGGTGCTGATTGGTGCTGTTGCTTCAGGGAGGAGAGTGGTGATGGGAAAGGGAAATGGCAGAGAGCCACAAGCTGAGGAGACCTGGAGAGATAAAACCCTGATAAAAGCACTTACTGGCTTTCAAAGGAACAGTTCATTCCTCCTTTACTTTTCACCAACACCTGTATCTGTGAAGCCTCACCTACATGTGTGTGCTCATGTAGGACAAAAGAGTGACTCACACTCAAAACTGTCAGTGAGTGATTGCCACTGTTCTGCTCAAAAGTCACACCCAGACACCGTGACACTGCCATTTAGAAATCTGTTAGCAGTGTGGCAGAGTAACTTCCCTGACCTACACTTACCGGAAATGGGAGCTCTACTTCTGCAATCAGTGAAACAGCAAAATGATTAGAAAACGTGTGTGATGTGCCAGATCAACCCAGGCAAATATAGCCCTGGGGAAAGGTTAATAGAATGCAACTTAAACAGCTTTCATGCTTCTTGTGAAGATGCGGGGGATGGCAAGAACCAGACAATAGGGGGTCCTTCAGAACAGAGACCACATCCTCCTCCGTCAGCCCGACCCTTGTGTAGTGAGTGTATCTGTGCCCTTAAATCCCCTCCCACACACCCCCTTGCTGCTCCATGTCCTCCCAAAGATGAGCTGTTATCTGTGTCTGCAGTGTGACACCCTGCTCTCCCTAATGCCTCCAGATCATCCCAGCCCCATGGACATAGGTCCATGTATTTATTTCTCCAGAACCACAAACTCAAACTCAAACTCAAACTCAAATCATCCAAAGTTATGTCAAATCATATAGGTAGCTCCCTGCTACAAACTCCACCTTCCTTTCTGTTCCCTTTCTTCAATTATGTGGAAAAATACCCTTCCAAGAAAAGATTAGAAAGAAACTAGACAAACTGCGTTGTGCATTATGATTTTTGTCCCCAAAAGCATTAGTCTTAGAATTCTTTTTTGTGTGTGATCATTATTCTCTACAAATAAATTCTAATTTTATTTTATTTTTTCCATTTTTTTATGGTTGTTCCAAGTACAGATGTCTCTAGTTCCCCTTCACCACTCTCCCCCATTCCATAATTCAACTAAGAATTCCATAAGCAACACTTACCCCCATTCCACTTCCCAACCCCCATATGCCCCCAACCCAGTGGGTGCTTTAAATGATTCCATTTACCCACACCTTTCTGCACTGTTACATCCATCGTGCATAGTATTGGAAGCGACGCTGACAGGGAGAGAGCAATGGGACAAAGGCTGTCTGCCTTTACTGCAGCTTGAAAATTAAACACTATTTATTACAGTCCTCCCTTGGGTCAGCCACTGATCTCAAACTTCACAGCAAAGATACCTGTCAGTGGCTTGGATGAACCCCAGAATGGGTGATGCAGATGGTGCATGGAATGTGCAAAATTCCCAGACAAAAGTAATGTATTTGGCAGAGAGTATTTTTTTTATTTTGTTTTTCAATTACAGTTTACATTCAGTATTATTTTGTAGTAGTTTCAGGTGCACAACATAGTGGTTAGACAACCGTATACTGTATTTTGCAATGTATTAATGCGTACCCATGTTTTGGGCCCAAACTTTCAGGAAAAAGAAATGTTTCATTTTAATTCAATTTTCATTTATGTATATTTATACACTTGTTTTTTGTATTATAAAGGAAGTTTAGCATTTATTTTTGAATATATTATGATACAAGAAATTTTATATAACAAATAATTTCAAAACACAAGAACAGATACAAGGTATTTCAGGTACTATATGTATAATGTGCATCTTTATTTTTCCCTCAAAAATTTGGGCAAAAAAGTATGCATTATACACAGCAAAAATGGCACTTTTCAAAGTGTTGTCCCCCTGATATTTCCAGGACCCAGCTGGAAACATCCATAAATAGTTATTACAATATTATTGACTGTATTCCCTGTGCTGTAGTAGACATCCCCATGACTATTCTATAACTCCCAATTTGTACTTCTTACCTAATCTCTTCAACTTGTTCACTCAGTCACCCAATCCCCCTCCCCTCTGGCAACCATCAGTCAGTTCTCTGTATCTATGAGTCTGTTCCATGCTGTCACAAATAGCAATATATCTTTCTTTTTTATGGCAGAGTAATATACCACTATATTGTGTACCACAACTTTTTTTATCTATTGATGGGCATTTGGGTTGCTTCATGTCTTGGTATTATAAATAATGCTGCATGAACATAGGGGTGTATATGTTCTTTCAAATTACTGTTTTGAGTTTCCCAGAGATCATTTTTTCTTAGGGAGGGGCATGGTTTCATTTGGGATTGCCCTGCCCTACCTCCCCCCACCCCAGCCAAAGTAGGCCTCGAGGTAACACTCAAGTGCAGACAGTTTTGTGGGAGGTCCCAGAATGCTCTGGTATAGGGGCACGGATGTGAGCCTGAATAGGTATGCAGACCTCCCAAGGTGCTTCACTTCCTCTGGGAGTTAACCTCAGTGGTATCCCCTACAGTCCCAGGTGGGGCAGAGAAAAACCTCTTGTGTCTATCTCCTAATTGCATTGCAGCATTGGTTTGGGGCTGCCCGCTGGCACTAACTTTAGTGCCTCTGTTTGCCCAACACTGAGTCAAGCATGCTGCCATGGCGAGCACAGAAGTGTTGTTGCCAAGAGCCACAGGGAGTGACAGGGAGCTCACAGGTAGGTGGAATGAGTGCCAGGGACACAGAAGCTCTATTCTGTAGAGAAAGCATCAAGGGTTTAGATGCTGCAGACACCAAAATAACTGAAAATGACCACTGTGCGGGCACGGTCATTCCTCTTTATTCCCTGAAATCCCTTCCGGTGTCCAGGATCAGGTAACAGGCTGGATTTTCTCAAGGTCTGAGCTCCCTCAAAGTAAGCTGGGAATCTTTTGGAGTTGGCTGAACCCAGCCCCTACAGGGGCTCCCCACGAGAAAATCTTGGCATTGGAGCCCAAATGATAGTCCACAGAGACTGCAGCAACCAGTGGCCCTTTCAAAAGTCTAGTATACCCCAAGCAGTAATTTTTACACTGGGAAACCTGGTTCCACAAACACTGTAATCCTCCTAGATGATGTCTGTTTTGCAGTAGATCTCTGAGTCCCAGAAAACCTGCCACTCTCCCATGTGATGCTCCCTTCTCTCAAAGGCAGAGTAGTAGATTTAAGACAAGCCACATGCAAGTCAACTGCTTCATTCTCCTTGGGAAACCTGCTGGAGTAAATTGGTGGCTTTGCTGTTGTTCTTTAATTTTTGCAAGCTCTAGTTTGTCAAATGCTGTGGCAGACAACATTAAGACAGCTCTACATATGAGCACCAAAAGACATGCTGAAGAGTGTTTGTAGCAGCTTTATTTCCAATAGCCCCAAACTGGAAACCACCCACATGTCCAATACCAGGAGAACAGATAAACAAACTCAGATGCATCTGTATAATAAGATACTACACTGCAATAAGAAGACATGAACTGCTGATACATGTGGCAACATGGATGGATCTTAAAAGCAGTGTGTTAAGTGGAAGCAGCCAGACACAAAAGACTATATACTACCTGATTGCATCTCTGTGAAATTGTAGAACAGACAAAATTAATCTATGGAGACAGAAGTCAGAATCATGGTTGCCTTTGAGAGGTATTGACTGGGAAAGGGCTCAAGGGAGCTTTATGCAGTGCTGGAAATTGATTCAATTTGGATCTGAGGGGTGGTTACATGGGTATACATACATGTAAAAATCCATCAGCACTTAAGATCTGTGCATTCCATGCACTTTACTGTATTGTTATATACACCTCAACAAAAAAGTAAAATGAAACAATATTTTTTAAGGAATGATAAAACAAAATAAGATAGCTCTAGAGAACACTGCCTCCCTCTCTCTATCTCTGCCAGGTAATGCTATGAAGAGCAGAAACATAAGTGCTTCCCTAGAGCTCAGCTTCCTAAGGGAGAAAATGGTCTACAGGCTTCTCTTGGGTGAGGATGGTACTTTTGCCACAGGAAACAGGGAAGACAGGAGGAAAAACTCAAAGTGAGCAGCATGGAGCCTTTGGTAGGCCACATGAGTGCCTCAGGGAATTTAACTGGTGTCCCCTCAAACATATCCACACATAGTACACTCACATACTACCACTGTGACATACCAATTATCCACATACAGTCGCACACACACAGAGCACTGTATATATTCACCACATACCACACATAAATGTCACATTCACATACAAAACCACATCACGCTGCACAGATACACATACACAAAAACAGGTGATGCTCATAACACACACACACATACACACACACACATACACACACACACAGGGGAGGTAGCCCTCCTGGCAGACTCAGCTCTTAGTGTTCCAGCACTGTCTGGGCGATCATCTCCCTCCTCCTGCCAACCAAAGACACTGTCATCATCATTATCATCATCTCCATCATTCCAGGAACATTCTTCATGGACAGGACATCTTAGAGAGCACACAGCTGTGCCCATAAAGACATCTGCCTGCAGCTGCCTGCTCACCCTGAAAGCTGTCCAGGAACATCAGATTTATGCCTGGTTCTGAGGAGTGAGTGTCCTGCAACCTTTAGCTCAGCCCCAGCAGGAACCTTGGGGCAACGGCTGTACACACTTCTCCCCGCTTTCTTTCTGGCCTACTGGCCACTGCTCCCTTCCCCCAAAAGGAAGCGTTGCTTCACTTCTTAGTGAGGGACAGCATTTTCCCTGGAGCCCAGATCAACTCCAGCTTTCCAGACAACACTGATCTTATTACCAGGTAGCTGCAGAGAAACCAGCCAACAGTGTGATGGTGTCACCTTGTTGTGTTGGGATGCCAGTGCCTCTTCACTGTTAATTTTACCACTACTTGGAACATACCTGCATCATCCCATGATCCTAAAAACCCTTCCTTCTCCTGTTCTTTGTTATCTTAACTTGAAGAACTAAGTCCATCTAGTCTAATTCAATATCTGTTGACCATCTGGACCTTATATGACAATAAGTCTCTGCATGTGGAAGACAGGGAAACATGCCTATCAAGGTCCTCACAATTTCATTCTCAGGACTCTATCCCAAAGGGAAAGGCATAAGCACATTTGTCACGGCTCTTTTGTGTTGTAAAGATTGATAACAATGTAAGTGACAACCAAGGGGAAACTGGTTAATTATTGCATATTGTTACATAGGGTATTACCAGTTATTGCAAAGGATAACACAGATTGGTATATCTTCACATGCAAATAATGTCATGTGGTTGCAGAGAATATAGATTTCGCATACACAAAGTGAAGGAATTTTTATTGAATGTGTGTATATGTTAAGAACATAAAGAATAAAACCAAGCTTGTACCAGTTTCCTCTGATAAGATTACAGAGGGTCATTCCTTTCTTTGTTTTGGATGTCTATGTTTTCATTTTTAAATGTGTGTTATTTTTTTTGTAAGGGCACATCACTGGTTCCCTACCCATTCTTTTTAAAGCTGTGGTTTACAGATACTCAGGGGCAGCTGGACCTTTAACCCAGGCAGACCTGGATAAATAGTGGGTCCACCATTTTCCAGCTGTGGGCCCTGGGCTTGTGACTTTGCCTCCTTGAACCTTCCTTTCCTCCTTTATCAACAAGCCTCACTGAGAGCCTATTCAATGCCACCTTCTGTGCCAACCCTGGGGGCCATCATGGTGGACAAGACAAAATATCCATTTCCTACTTAGAGCTGTATCTACAGCTATAAAATGGGGGTAACTTTGCACGCTGACTGTAGGGATTAGCTTTAATGTAAACAATTTCTGGCATATAAAAAGCCTTTGAAAACTGGCAGCTACTTTTTTTTAAACACCCGAAGAGTATGATGCAGTTAAGGTAGGATAGGATGCCTAAGAAATGGCACTTGTAATGGCTCACTAATGGAAGTTTATTTCTTGTTGATGTAATAGTCTAGGGTGGGGTTCCAGACCAAACACATCCATTTCATGCAGTGACCCTCCCCAGGCAGAGGAGTCCCTGCCATCTTCAAAGGTTACCCTGGGACTTCACTCCATCCCAGAGAGCCAGTGAATGAGAAAAGAGTATAAAGGAAAACCTGGAAATCTTTTATGATTGGATCAGAGGTACACATGTCATTTCCATGCACATCTTATTGGTCAGAACTCAGTTACATGCTCTGTAAGGGAGACTGGGAAATGTAGGCTGGCTGGGTGCCTGGAAAGAAACAAAACAGGTTTAAGGGACTAACCAGCAATTGCTGCCACAGTGAATTATAGAAGAAACACACCCCCTGTGACTGTATCTTTGTGTGTTTATTTTGTGTCCAGTCTGCAAAAAGGCAAAGCTGTGGGAAGTTCCGAAGCTCTTCTTTGCTGAACTTTTAGTTTTCTGAAAGAACTCAATCGCTCTTTTTTATTATCAAGGTTGTCTTGCCCACCATCTGAGATATTACCAAAAAACACCAGCCCCAGCTCTGACTTTCACAAGATTTGAGATGCTGTCAAAAATAAATGCCAACTCACCAGATTCTGTGTGTAAGAGATGCCAACACACATATAACTCAGAGTAAAAGCTGCAGACGGGTGCTTTACTGTGCATACATTGTCACTCCTCTTCTTCTAAAGAAGTTTATATGCCAGCGAGCAAATTCATGGAGTTAATCATGGGAATTAAGAGAAAATATTATTTTTTCCTTGAGTGGGTACTCTGCACAACAAATACTTATATATCTGTCAGAAGTTTACATTATAGAGTCAGAAGGCTAGAAATGAAATTCTATAGTTTGGTTTGCTTTGTCATTCAGAAGATTGCAGGAGGCCCAAAGGTATAGTTGGGATAAGGCAAGATGTGTCCAACATGATATTATTCATTTATTCATTGACTCATTCATCAATAGATATAATATATTTTGAGTGATTCCTCAATTACAGTGGATCCCACATTGAGAATACTAAGATGGAAGGCCTATTCCCTGTCTAGTGAGGGAATAAGCTATTGGACATACAGTTACAATGCAACAAGACCCATGCTGCAGGGGAAGCATGTGCATTGGCAGTGGAAGGGCAGATTATTAAGAAAGGCCACTGATTCTTTGCCATTCCTGATTCACCTGGCACAGAAGCATAAAGTAACTCCCCAGAAAGTCTACTATACTCATTAGATGAACCAACTGGAAATACAAACAGAAAGACAATGCTCTGGGGCCCTGAGGGCTCTTCATTTATGTTGTCATTGTCAGGCAGGCATCAACACCGCCCACTTTACAGATGGCATTTGTGAGACCCAGAGAGATTAAGATACTTGCCCCATTATGTAGTAATCTTCAGGCCTGGGAATCTGGTCTGTTTGACCCCCAAAGACTGGGTACTTTTCACTGCCACCCCTCACTGCCTTTCCACATGAAAGATCAGGGGAAAGTAGACCTAGCAGACAGTGGTGGGACCTATGGCTTAATCAGTCTGCTTGGGAGAGGCAGCAGAAGAAGGGGGAAAGAGGTTGACCTCAGGAATAAGTGCTTACCTCCTGGAAGTAATGTGACAATAGACTCTCACCACTCATTCATTGATTCAACACTATTTATTAAGCAATGGCTAGGTGCCAGGCGCTGTTCTAGGTGCTGGTGATACAGCAGTGAACAGGACGGGAAAGGGGGGGCGGTGGGAGAGTGAGAAGTAAATATGCCCCAAATTTTTGTTATGCATGACAAGTAACAAAGTAGATGCCTTTTCATGCTTGACGCTGATGATTAGAGAAATGTATCCTACAGATTTGGGGGGAGGGAGTCAATTTAAGCACAAGGAGACATTCAATTGTGGAATATGGTTTCCAAATCGGGAGAAGATAAAGGACACACACATATACATATATAAATACTCTTAAGGACATGAACCAAACACATTGATAGTGGTGGTCTTTGGGTGGCAGGGCTACAAACGATATTCTCTTCTTATTGCCTTTCTATATTTGTAAATTTCCTAAAATAAGAATGTATTACTCTTATAATCATAAAGAAACAAAATTTACTAAAATGTTATAGAAACTAAAGCTCCAAATAACCAGATTCTTCCTCTCCTGGCCTTTAGGTGGTAACTGACCAGTCAGCCAGTCAGGGCAATGCCTTACTCCTCTACTCATGCCGAGTGATATCTTATTTCAACACAGTGCTTGATTATTTCAAAATTCACTCACAGGGATAGCCACAGGAGG